>JAXGGA010010306.1:0-47527 GCA_038373865.1 Uloborus plumipes | reverse complement strand
CAAATTTTAAGCCCTAATGATGAGAAGCTGGGACATATACTGTAAGGGTCATTTTCAAAATTTGCTTACATTTGCTGTCCGGAGGTTAAAAAGACGATTTTGAAGCATAACTTATATTTTAAATTTAATGCGAACAATTATTTTCTGCAAGCAATAACCCCCAAAAAAAATTCTATCACTCAAAAAAGTATTGAAATTTATTTATATATATATTTTTTTATATAGTCTTAAAAAATGAGAATCAAGGGAAAAACGCTTGTCCATTTCCGATTTTCGCAAGCTAAACTATTTTTTTACATACTTAATTGTATAAAAAAGTATATACAACTAATTGTTTCCATATATTGACTATTAGTATATGATATTCATAATAAATATTGACAATAGTAATTTTTTTCATTAAGAAATGTATGAATATATTTTGTCCGGCAGTTCTTGTCAAGTCCGTTTCCCTAAGATTATTTTAGCTAAAAAAGGTATTTATTGCAGTCAAAAGTTGGTAACACGTATTCAGTTAACTTAACAAACTAGTGACGTAACTATTTCGTACCATTTTGTTTTCCTGAGTCGAGAAATATTGCTGTGGCGTTTCGCACAAGATTTCCTCCAGGTGCGTTTTTTTATTCTTTTGTCAAGTTTGTTACCAAAGATTTTAGTATTAATTTTTACTTTTTTTTCAACTTTTACCCCTAAATATTGTTTATTATACAACGCTAGGAAAATGCATATTGTCGTTCAATTTTTAAATTAGACAACCTTGCCATAATTTGACATTTTGGTTCAAATGTCAAGTCCGTTACTATACAGTTTTTTATCAATATTTTAATAATCACAAACATCTTTTTGAGCTTCAGGGACTCAAGTACTTTCAAATTAAGTTGGTTCTGGGCGTTATGATACAGTGTAAAGGGGAGAATTCATATTGATTTTGTATGGTAACGGACGACAATTTTCCTTGCAATTTAAAGTTTTACAACAGCATTTGAATACTTAATTATGCATCAAAGTGTACAACTAATTACTTTTTCACGCGCCTAAAATATGTGACTAAACATCTGCTAGTGTTTATAAAAGAAAATAGCAAGTTAAAAAATGAAATGTAAGCGTACGGTGAAAATGACCCATATACTGTGACTTTCTCCTTCGTAACCCAAAACAAAATAATTTTAAACAATGCTCATATTAAATGGAAATGATCAATTAAATTGGACAATGCAGCAAATAGCTATCGTTGTGTGCTGTGCTTTTTGCACTGATAAAAAGGCTTCTTATTGAAATAGCTATTTGCTGTACTTTCTACCTTATTTGGGCTTTATTTACGTTGGTTTTTAACTTGTTATAATTCTCCTGTTACTTAAGTATCTACTTATATTAAAAACTGAGTATCTTTCTATCTTTCTTTCTAACTATCTTTCTTTCTATGTCACGCTTCTTTCTCCTGAACGCCAATGACCTGAAAGTCGAACCAGGTACCGATAGATAGGTAATTTTTCAGGCTTCATTAGTTTCAATTGATATAATTATACGATTTTAATTAGCGAAGATATCAATTAATAAGTAGTCAAGTTTAAAGCGATTAAGCCTAATAAATGATTAAATATGAAATCCATTCTTGCAAACCGTCGTTGCTATGAAACAGTGATAACAATGATAATGAGAATTTTGAATGAAGGCTTAACTAAATCAAACACGAAACTCATAAGCGGGCCACTTACGTAGAATTTTTATCGCTAGCTACTGGTAATATTTTGAAACATTCATTTGTTGAAGAGCCATCTACTTATATTAAAAACTGAGTATCTATGTCTGCTTTTGTCCTTTGAGCGAGCTAAACTTACTGAAACTTTCCTCACCATATTGAAGGCGCGAAGAATCTCAATAATTCGAATGATTTTTTTATATAGGAAAAAAGTGAAGGCGTGAAGCGCCTGTTAGCGAGCCGCCTTGGCGGGGAGTAGTTTCTTGAAATTTTCCTCACTACTTTCAGGGCACGAAGTGCCCGTGCAACGTCGGGCCACGTGCGTGGCATGTCTTGAAATCGAATGAACATTAAATTATATCAAATAATATAACTTCAGAATGAGGTAAAGGTTAGAGAAGGGGGACGTTATGCATCAACATGCCGCAGGAAGCTAATCTAGCTGCCCTGGCAGCTAGTAAGCCATTAAAACTTGATTATATACAATTAAATGGGGAATCAATAAGAGAATGATTAATCTGTGGTGATTGCTAAAATTACGAAAACAAAATCAAAGGTGTCGGACACCATTTTTGTGTGTCTTACCCTTGCATTTTACTACTTTTAAAATTTAAAATATTTTAATAAAAATAAATTTTAACAACACGCCATAACAAATTATAATTTTTGACTTTTACACAAAACCAATAAACGTGAAATTACAAAATAACATTAAATAAAATAAAAGGAATTGCTAACTGGAAGTTCTAACAAATTGAAAAGTAAAGATGAAAATTCCAATAAACGAGCGTAACAATGCCTAACTTTCGAAATACTTCTTTTTCCAGTTTCCAATTTTGAAAAGCTTCTGATAATTTAGAATTCGAAAGTCTAGTTTAGATCAGACAAAAACGAACAACGGAATACAACATTCGAATAGAAATAAATTTTGTCTTCAAAGAATTATATATTTAACATACTTAAAAATAATGCTAATGATTGCCGATTCTTTTCCGTGTTGTTGTTAAAGGTATTAATTTGCAATGTTGTTGGTGGGTATGGGGGAATATGGTGCAAAGTGATATAGTTAAGATAACTTAATACCTGGTAGTTAAAAATCAACACATTTAAAATTTGTTTTAAAAATAACGGTATGTGAAAAAAATGTGTTTCAATAAATCTTGCACTGAAACATTTTTTTTTTATTTTTGGGCAGTAATTTGATCCCTTCAAAAAAGAAAAGAAAAAAGAAAAGAGAAAATTTTCCTTTAAAAAGTAAAAATGAAAATATTTTCTGCGTGCGTATTAAAAATATTTTTCATCAAACAAAAAAATAAATGAATAAATAATGAAACAATAAATGAGTAAATAAATGAAGAAATTAATACCTGTGAAAAAATAAATAAGTGGAAAAACAAAAGTAAAAGCAAGTGAATCAATAAAGGAATACAGGTCAAACGGTATACGTATAACGGAATATGCGTTAAACGAAAATAATTAATAATTAAATAGTTAAGAACTTTAACGAATGAATGAATAAATACAAGCTATATATATATATATATATATATATATATATATATATATATATATATATATATATATATATATATAAGAACTATGTCACTTTGTCCCATTCTCTTTGCCCCGCTTGAACTTAACAAGAAATATTAAATATTTCAAATAAATAATGCCTAATAATTACTTCACTGGACAACAGCAGATTTCAATTAATATTTCAAATGTTAATTACAAGCACTATATCATCTAACAATAACAAAAATATGGTAACCAAATTTTAAAAATGACTTGGTAGAATTATATACCTTGATTTTTAGAAGATTTTTTTTTTCTGACTGGAATCAACTACTTGGTTAAGAAAGTAGTTAAAATATTGCTAGATAGGGGGGGGGGAACTGCGAAAATATTTTCCCCATTCCTATTTGACAAGCTATTTCACTTTAAAGAAAATGGTTACCTTAGTGCAAATTATAAATTGCAAATTTTTAATCCAACGTTTTTTTTTTAGCATTAATACGCAGGGAAACTGCAGACACGTGTTTCGGCGTTACAAGGAACGCCTTTTTCAAAGCGAAAAATTGGGAGCTTATGGATGCACAGACCGCATTGAAACAAGCGTTCCTTGTAACGCCGAAACACGTGTCTGCAGTTTCCCCGAGTATTACTGCTAAAAAACGTTGGATTAAAAATTTGCAATTTATTTCACTTTGTCCCACAATCCCCTACATGTCTTTTAGTCAGTAAAATTTGTGGTTCAAAAGAAAGATTACTCTTCTTTGATCGAAATTATTTGCGATATATTTCCTGTTGGGTTAGACGAGAGAAAATCGGCACATGGGGTAAAGTGGAGGTGTGTTTGAAACCATCCATTTTCTCTTTTTCATTTAAAATAAGTGGATTAGTGTTTTTTTTTATAGACCTTTCTTAGGTAGCACAAATAACCTTTAAACGTTTTATAAACGTTTTTAAGCGGTTGTCACAAGGTTAATAACCATTTTATAACCTTTAAAAAACGAAGTGTGCTACTTGGGTTATGGAGGTTATATCCAATATTTGCAGAGGAAGGGCACCAAAATCGACAAAGGTAAAGAAAACTGCCACACCAGTGTTTGTTGTTGTTGTCTCGAGCCAGCCATTTTAACGATTTGGGGTGGTCTGCTTCCCTTTTCCCACCTGCACCGTCATTGTGTGTGAAGTCAGACTTCCACAGGACACACATGCCATAGGGACCCGTGTACAGTCGAACTCGCTTATAACGAGCACGACGGGACCGTAACATGCTGGTCGTTAAGTCCGAGTGCTCGTAATAAACGGGTCCATACGGCCGGCGTGCAACCAGAAGGGGTGGGGGCTTGGGAGGTCAAAAAATTGGTTCACTTTTTATTTAACTATTACTTACTTTAATTACGTAAATTAATTTAATTTTATACTGTTCTTTAGTTAATGACACTGGAATGCTGGTGGAATTTTTCAGACAAAAGTATTGAACCGCAGGGGAAAAAAAAGAAAAGAAGATAAGACAGGAATAAGACTAGAAAGATGAGAAAGAAAGACTGCGAGACAGAAGAAATTGCTCGTTAAAACCGGGTCTTGCTCGTTAGAAACGAATTGTGTTCCATAGCCTTAACATTGATCCAACCAAATATTCTCATTTCCCTCGCTAAATCCGAGCTCTCATTATATCCGAGCTCGTTATAAACGAGTTCGACTGTACTAGGTAGGCAACTATTCACAGCACAACAATACGTTCACACAAGGAATGGACGAGGGTAAGAGAGAAAGTGAATCCATGCCCGAGCCGAGATTTCAACCCGGTCAAACCGTGTCACCCCTTATCCGGGTCAACCTTCTCTAACCACTGGATAAGGGGGGGAGGGATATATATTTTTTAAAGTCAAATGTCAACTGGAAGTATTCAGTAAGGGTCATTCCATAGAAATGTCAACCTCAGCCGAAGAAAAAAAAAATACCGAAATGGAAAAAGTATCAAAAAATAAATAAATAAACGAATAAATAAAAATCATACAACATAAGAAGTTGAAAAAATTGAAAAAGTATTGTAATTATCACTGATAATTGCCATAAAAAATAGTTCGTAGTGTTTTTATTGCTTGTTATTCGATGGTTACATTAGTCACGTTACGTTAGTCATACTCCATCTTGAGTAAAATTGACACTTAAAACTAAAAAAAATTAAGATTTTACAAATGTGTTTTATGTTTTTAAAATCCAACGTCACACATTTTTCAAATATATTATTCAATTTTTAACACTTGCTTAACTTTGAGAAATGTTTGCCTCACAACATGAGCATTCATTTTCAGGATTGCAAAAATGTTAGGTTAGTCACGCTATTTTGGTTGCAAAAATATCTACTGTCAGTAATTTTGCTATAAATTCTTCGAAGAAATAATACATAGATACCATGTACATTGTAAATCCACCAGCATAACTAAAAAATATTTTTTATCCTTTAAGTTACAAGTGAAAACGGTTACAAAATCAGCTCTGAATGTTACGTTAGTCACTATGGAATGACTCGTAGCAGAAAGACAATATAATTCCATTCTTCAATCAGAGCGTAAAATTACATCCTAACTTAGCTATAAGAAGAGCTTCTAACTTCTTCTTTCTACAGCCAAAATGAATAAATCTTAAAATGAGTTTTGATAAATGTTCGGAAAAAGTTAAAAACCCTAATGAGCCATTGTTTTAAATAAATTGCATGCTTTAAGCTCTGTGCCTGAATTTAGAAAGTAGTTTTTGACTGCCTTAAAGTAGCACTATAATTCATAATGCTCTGAAATCCCAACTGCTATTACAGTTTCTTTGCAAGACAGATTTGTCAAAGTCTTTTCCAATAAAAATAATAAAAGTTGAACTATAATTCGGGCAAACCAAAGCTGGCAACGTTTGTAATGGTGTAATTAGGATCTGCGCTGCCTTCATGATAGTGCCAAGTTATCTTTACCCCAAATATAGTAAGATTATCATGACAACAAGAATGAATGGTGCTTTAAAGTGACATAGTGGTTAAAATTTCGTAATCAATAACATCCTCAATCAAATAGCTAAAATGAGGATTTTTTACGCGATTTCAATTGAAACTTCCGACGGAAAATATTTATCAAAATGAACACTTTAGCAATTGTAAACAGTTTAATATTTTGCGCAAACGGAATAATCTCTAACATTTCTATCTAAAAAAATAAATGATAATAAAAAATAGTTCAAAAAAATAGCCAGACACAGTGCTGGTTCTGAACATATTCTTAAATTTAGTTTTAAGAAACTAGGGAAAAAATTATTAATAATGATTTAAAAACTACCTCTTGCTATACTTGTCTGATATTTTATACTACGCTGCGACCTTTCTTGACAACAGCATCGTGACGTCAGTGGGACGTTTGCGTGACGTTAGCCTATGAAAAACAAGCTAGATAAAACGTCACAGCCTACTTAGCGAATTAGAGGAGATCGCCGACTGCTTTCACAAGCAGTATTTCACAAGCAGCTCTTATTGGCTCCGCCCGTAGTGACGTTCAGTGTCAAGTTAAATTGCATTCTAGTATAGCAGTTATTGAAGATAAACATTATCTCCTTCCTCTTTCTTTCGGGGTGCTGTCATCTTAACGCGTTAGCGACCAACTTATTTTAAAATAATATTTTTGAAAAATATTTTTTAATTACATTTTATAACAAAGAAAATTCGTGCACTGCCATATAATGAGACAAGTTTTTTAAATATTCTAGAAATAACTTTTGAATATTATTTTTTGTCTCAGTAATGGTC
This sequence comes from Uloborus plumipes, assembly GCA_038373865.1. NCBI lineage: Eukaryota > Metazoa > Arthropoda > Arachnida > Araneae > Uloboridae > Uloborus > Uloborus plumipes. The sequence goes on along the minus strand of JAXGGA010010306.1, from coordinate 40,535 downwards.
GTATCTCATTAGATATGTTCGTGATTTCTGAAGGAAGAGTGATTTCTCAGTTCTGAATCTAAAATTCTTCGACGTTTAAGTGCGTTATAAAGAAAAATAATTCATGTTCTTCATATTTTTTTACAACGGAATGCCTAACATATTCGAAGTTTTTGTGGAACATTTTGAACAAAACGGATACGTTCATTACAGTAAAATTGCCCTTTAGATGTAGAGTTAATTTCATTCTGCCTATAAGGTAATACCGTCAAACCTCGCTAAAACGAGCTCCAGGGGACCTTTAAAATGAATTCGTCTTATCAGAATAGAAATAAACAACAAAAAAAGAGACGGGGATTGGCCATGTAGTTCCATAAAACAATAATTCACTTTAAGCGTGGTCCAATTCGCGATGTTCCATTGTATCCGAAAATGCATTTGGGCAACTAAAATTACTGTTTATTATTCAGATGTCAGATCAGTCGTTTACATTTTAATTAAGATGTCATCTCTTTCATTTATGCATCCAAATTCTTACCGAAATCAATGAAACATTCCGCATAAAATCTATTTAATTTTCATTAAAGCACCCTTTTCAAGCTTCTTTAAATGTTTTTTAAAAGAAAAGTTTCTCACTTTACACTCCAGATCAAAACGCATTTCGGAAATAACATCCAATGCCCAAACATTCCTCCTTTTTCTCCTCCATGATTTCTTCCACTATTAAGGTGCCACTTTGGGGAATTCTTTAGATATGGGGAAACGTTTTATAAAAATAAAAAAAAACAAATAAAAATAAACTTTTCCGAGAAGTTTGAAGTCGTCAATTCCGCCCGAGACTCTGGTCTAGTTAGAAAAGGAAGCCAGAGAAATAATAAAAAGAGAAATGTGAAGAAATCTAGGAAAATATTAAAAGTGGAAATTGAAAATAGTCTTAAAATGTTTCCTAGCTTTTCCATTACCGATTTCCCCTCGCAGCGATGGGAAAGCGAAAGAGAAAAATATTTCAAACAGCGTCGTTGTGTTGGAGAATGTTAAGTGGGGAATCTTGCGTTAAGGAAAAGATTCTTAATAAACGAGGCTCTTGAATTTGCCAGTTTGTAGTTTTCACACTTCAAAAAAATAATAATAATAAGGCTTAGCCATGAGGAAGTATTACAAAATTAAAGCAATAATAACTGTATCTTTATTTACGGAACAAGAAACAGAGAAGTGGTATTCTGTTTAACTATTTCTTGAAATCTGAATTCTGGTTGAAACATCAGTACTAGTAAATTCATTAATAATAGTTAGCATATAAGCTAGTTGGTTTTGCAAGAATAATTATAACGCTTCGAATGATATTTCTTTTATAGATATGGGTTTACTTGAGATCTTTACTAGTTTTGAATCTTTATAAGGGTTCTTATTCGTCTAGATGCTGTTGTATCAAGACGGTTAATGAACATTGAATGCAGTCACCAATGGTAACTTTGTGAAATAAAGGTTAACTGATTGCAAAGGTTTACTTCAAATTTCTTAATAAATTTGACTTGAAAATTATTTTTAAAAAATAGTAAAATTATAAAAAAATGATTTGAATTTTGATATATCGAATTCAAATTATGTTTTTCGCAATGACTAGTTGCGAAAGATGTGTGTGTGTGTGTGTGCAGGACATGGGAGCCAGCAACAAGAAGAAGCAAGGGTCGGTGGACGTCCCCCCCCCCCCAGCAGGTGGAGCACCGAGACGCACTTGCTGAAAATAGAAGACCCAGCGTTGCATTTACCTGGCAAGGTTAGGAAATACATTTTCTACTCTTTATTTTTTGTAAAAAAAAAGTTAGCAATTCTCTTCTTAACTAATTAAATTCTTAACGAACTCTTACCTAATTCAATTGTTCTAAAGTTACTATTCGGAACCCATTTTAAACGTAGCACAGTGACAGGTAACTGCATGTAATCGACATGTTTTGAAAAATATCACTCGGTACAAAACTATTATACTTGACATTGATTTTCTAGTTAATATTTCTTTTTTGCTTCGTTTATGTATTCATTTGTATTTTGCTACCGAAATACTGTCAGCCACCTTTTATAGTGGTCAAAGGAGTCTGACCGAATGCTGGAGGCTACGGGTTTGAATCCCGGCTGGGGCACGGGTGTACTTTCTCTTGCCTGTCCTTTCTTGGCGTGAATGTGTTGTACTGTGAATGGTTGCCAACCCTATATGCGAATGCTTATGGCACGTGTGTACTGTAGGGTGGAGCGAAAAAAATGAATTTTTGATTTTCGTAAACGGGTACCTTTCATTTACTTTGAATCAGGAAAAGTAACAATTCTATAAAATATTTCACTTTTGCGACGTCATCTTTAGTCTGCGCATTTGGCCTAAAGTTTTGAAATTTTTAATTTTTTTTTAGATTTTTCAAATTTTTTTAAAAAATATTGCAAATGATAAAACTAGTGACGGGTGGTTATTAAATGGAAGAAAAAGGTTTGAAATTTATAAGGAATTTTTTAAAACCATTTTAGATTACGATTTCAGTCTGCGCATTAGGCCCAAAATTCATCAAATTTTCCGAAATTTCCGATATTTTCAATATTAAGCAGAAATTTAATAGTTTAATATTTCCTCTCAATATTTACTTAAAGTGCCTTCAAAACATTTTTTAATCATTTTACTGTTTCTTTAAACTACTCAACTCTTTGCTTGTTCATTGAAATTAACCAGGACTCACCACAAGGAAGTGGCCGCACTTTGGGTGCCACCCGCGCTCCACTTGCTTCCAACCAATGAAAGCACGCATTTACATTTCTTAGTCAAGTCAGGAGCAATAAATTGTTTCTTTGAGTAGGAAATTGTTTGCATTGGTTTTAATGGATGCACCAGAAAGACAGGAAAATACAAAGGTGCAATACGGAAACTGGAAGAAAAACTTGGTATACCTCTGTAATGGGATATTTGCCAATTACATTTGAATGAACTTAATTTGCGGAATTTTTTTGCAAAAGCTAGGTGACCTACCAGTGGACCAAAGTGATTTTTTTCTGCCTGTTGGACGAAGCTAAACAACGTGTTATACTTTCAAATCAGTTCAATATGAACCTATAGAATTTGTCATTGATCAGATCGATTTTGACAATAAAAATGATTTAAGTATTGAGCAACAGTAACTTCATGAGACGAGCAAGGTAGTTTTGACTGGAAAAATATCCAAAAAAAAAAAAAATATGAAATAGAAGTCCAAGAAAACTTTCCCAAGCCAGATGGTTGACTACAGCAAACATCATCTTTTGTCTATTATTTTTAAAAGAATTCATAACTTTCGCGATAAAAGTGTCTTTGCTCTTTTAGGATGAAGTTCAAGACGTTACAAATTAAGCTATGAATTTGGTTGAGATTCTAAAGATTATATAGAGATTCTACTTATCTCTACGGGAAAAAGCAGAAAATTGTATTCACATCCATTCAAAACAATTTTTAAAAGAGTTCATAACTTTCGCGATAAAAGTGTCTTTGCTCTTTTAGGATGAAGTTCAATACGTTACAAATTAAGCTATGAATTTGGTTGAGATTCTAAAGATTATATTGAGATTTTGCTTATCTCTCCGGGAAAAAGCAGAAAATTGTATTCACATCCATTCAAAACAATGTATACTTTACACCCTGGAAATATGATGGTTTTGATATATATATATAAATGGATCTATGTGTTTGTCCCTTATACAAATCCACAGTTTTCGTTGGATTTTCAACAAACTTGGCACAGAGGTTCCTTGATGCACTAGAATTCACATAGGCGGGGTTTTGAAATTAAAAAAAAATCCAAAAAGCTCAAAATTCAAATTTTTTGTCTCAAAATGGGCATTTTCTTTCAATTTTGAATAGATAGAGTAATAGATAAGTCTTTAATCGTGCAAATTGATAAAATGTAACACATTTAAATAGGAGTATTTTCCAGCAAAGATTACGATTAACAATGAATTATCAATTTAAGGCTCACCTATTTCATTTTAACATTAAATAAGTTTTTAGATTCCCATGTGGATAGAATTCATTCAAATATTGTTTTAGAGCTACGTTGTATTAATAAGAACCCGGGCAACGCCGGATAATAACCTACTTAGTTCATAAGAGAGAGCATACATAGAAATTTGTTTTAAATCGTATTATCAATGCTCAATCTGCAAAACAAACAAGCAAATAAGTGAGAACACTTCAGATTCCAAAAATAGATAAAAATCTATTTTCATACATTACATACATAAATCAAAAGTCAGAATAAATCGAAATGATTTCTTGTCATGATGTGGAAATTACAAAGCCACCTTTTACACGTAATTTAACAACACAATATTTACAAAGATTACTGGAAGCTGAGAATTTAAATATGATTTCTGAATGCGCTCTTTTTAAACTGCCATTCAAGACTCAATCAGTTGAAAGAGCTGTCAAAGAGGCCACAAGCTATTCAAAAGTGGTATGTAATCACAGGAAAAAAAAAGTTAAGTAAAAACGAGGATATCTGACAGAAATATTTGATCAATTTACGACACAAAGGAGCAATTTAACTGTTGAAGGCGAACCTAAGAAATGTAAACACGTACGAAGGAAGGGTTCACGTGTAGGACTAGAAGTGTGGTCACCTCCTCGTGGTGAGTCCTGGGTAGTTCCACATGAGCTAGCAAAGAGTTGCAGAGTTTAAAGTAATAACAAAATGAATAAAAACAGGTTTGAAGACACTTCAAGTGAATATTGAGAGGAAATACTAAGTTAAAAAATGTTGAAAATATCAGAAATTTTGGGAAATTTGATGAACTTTGGGCCTAATGCACAGACTGAAATCGTAATCTAAAATGGTTTTAAAAAATTCCTTGTACATTTCAAACCTTTTTCTTCCATTTAATAACCACCCGTCACTAGTTTTATCATTTGCAATATTTTTTTAAAAAATTTGAAAAATCTAAAAATAATCAAAAATTTCAAAACTTTAGGCAAAATGCGCAGACTAAAGATGACGTAGCAAAAATGAAATATTTCACAGAATTGTTACTTATCCTCATTCACAGTAAATGAAAGGTACCCGTTTACGAAAATCAAAAATTCATTTTTTTCGCTCCACCCTAGTGTTACTGTGGACAGGCTTGGAGTCAATTACGAGAAAATGTAATCGATTACGATTATGATTACGAGCACGAAACATTAGGGATTACGATTACGATTACAGTCCTTTCCCAACTCGCAATTATGATTACAGCAACGATTAGATTATGTAAAAAATGTAATCGATTACGTTTTTTTTTTTTCCAATTACGATTTTTTTTTTTTTTTGCCGATTACAGCTTTTGGATTAATACATACAGCGCCTTTTTCACTTATACGACGATTTTAAATAGACCCTGCACATTCCATAGCAAAATAATATTAGTATCGTTCGTTTATACGTCGCTCTAAAGATAAATATTTCACTTATGCGCCGAATTTTCCCTAAAATGTATGAAAATGTATTTATTTTCTTTAAAAAATAAGCATTTTTCTTTACTTTTCTCTTTAATCTTTCGCCTTTATTACTCACGGAAGGCATTTTTTCCGCATGAACTAGAGTTCGGTGAGGGACAGTTATCTATTATGCATCGTTTTAAAGGGAACAGTTTGTAATTAGGTATGCTACAACTTTTGTTTTATCTTAATCATTATTGTTACGTTACAGTAATTGCCAAACCGTAGTGATATGTCCCTTTTCTGTAGAAACATTCTTATTCACTCTCTCATTAGAACCTATGTTGCGTTTTAGTCCTTTAAATAGGCTTGTTCACTTATACGTCTCTCTCATTTATGCGTTTTTTTTTTTTTTTTTGTTGGTCCCTAGGGCAGGCGCATAGGTGAGAGTTCACTGAATTATATATATATATATACAGAAGAGGATCCGGAAATTTTTGTAAGGGGGAACAAGTTTCAGTGCACTTTATTAGTTTAGCGGAAGGAAAACGAAGCACGTAACATTTAAAACTTCTTTAAAATATCATGCAATATTGCACGGCAAGTGACATTTTTTATTATATTGTTAAATTAACTATTTATTTATTTGAGAAAAATTTATTATGACGAAAATATATATTTTCAATTTATAAACTTTCAACCTGTAATCAATATTGGAATTATAAAGTTCTTAAAAAATTCAGTCTAAAATGCTCTTGATATTCTCAAATGAAATTTTTATAAAATTCCCCAAGTAAATTTTAACATATTTTAAACATTAAAAAAATGTTTTAAAACTCTATAAATAGCTAACTTTTCCTTTTTTATATACTTGTTGATTAAAAATAATGTGAGCATAAAAATATAAAGTATAAACTAAGATTAACTTATGTGCGAAAATATTTTGAAAAAAAAAAAAAAGAAAGTTAGATTACACGATTACAAGGCTAAATCACGATTATTGAAAGAAAGATTACAATAACGATTACACTAGGTATACTTGATTAAAATTGCGATTACACGATTACGGGTGTCCCATTTCCAAATTATGATTACGATTACAGAAAAACGTAATCGATTACCCGGATTACAATTATGTAATCGGCGATTACTCCAAGCTTGAACTGCACACCAAATGACGGGAATACCCCGCTTATACGAATAAAGCCGTCCGCAACCAAACATTTCCCCATAGACGCAATGTCAAATATCCCCGCTTAATCAAATAATTTCCTTGGATAATAGAATAATATTTGTCAGCTTTTGCAAAAATTTTTGCTAATATTAATTTCGAATAAAATAAAAGTGCTTCCACAAGAGCTTGAGCAAGCAAGTCACCATTGTGGACTGTTCCACAAAATAAAAGTGAAAAACAATTTTTTTGCAACACAAGATGTAAGTTACTGCTATATGATTTTCCTTTGACCGTTCAATATTTATACTCAACTAGCTGACCTGGCCAGACGTTGCTGTGGCTAAGGTATGGGTTAAACTATAATGTTTCAATAGAAACGAAAAACTTTATTACCGTAATAGAGATCAACTTTATATAAATATGAATTTGAGGTCAAAATATGAAAACAATCGAACAAAAATTTCCTAAGTTTGCTAGAAACAAAAAATGTAGCATTTTAGTACTTAGAAATATTATATTCAAGCTTGTAACAATTGAGTTAATTAAAAATTTGCTAATTGCTATTGTAACATTTTATTTTTTAATGTAACATTTTATTTTTTAATAATGTAGGTAGGGTAGATAATTAACCAATATTATTTGTTATTTTTTGAATTATAAGCATTTTTAATTTCAGTTTAACTCAACACTAATCGGTGCACAATATTCTTTGTTAATCTGTCTCTTGTAAACAAAAATAGATTGGACGGTTTTCCCACACGGGAGCAAGCGACCTATAGTTGCCCATGGGAAAAACATGGATTTTCTAAATCTAAACCGCAAATTGACATTGTTTGTCCTTGGGACTTATTAATGGACATGGCGAAAGCTAAACGAATGGGAAACTGTGGCCTTTTGAAGGGTATTGAAGATTCTGACGGTGTCATTGGGATACGTGGCAACAGAGCTACTTCATCTTTAAACTTGCCAGTCAAAATGATTCTCACTAATATTCCCGGTGATTTTTTTGATAACTAAACGCGTACCATTGCATAATCACGGTGGATTTCAATTACGTAGAAGAACTATGGGTGAACCAATTTTTAACCGCAGATTATGTGGTGGCATTCCGGGTATGTTTAAAGAATTTTAGCCAAGAATACAGAAAAGCTGGTAGCTAAATAGATAATTTGCAATAAAAAATATATTGCGGTCCTAAATTGAGATAAAAACTATCCTATCATTTAAGTTGGACCAAACTGAAACTGCGTGCAAAATTTGGTTAAAATCGGTTCAGTAGCTGAGGAGTCCATTGACCACAAACACAGGGACACGTAATTTTTATGTATTAAGATTACTATACTATTTTGTTATTTACTTAGCTTATTTCAAAATCTTTTTACCAATAACATTAATTATTTCCGTTATATAGCTATTTCTATGTTGTTATTACGTTTTAAGACAAAAGTTGTTATAATGGAAAGGTAAAGAAATGTTCCCCGCTTAATCGAATAAATTTCTTGGAACCGAAAGTATTCGTTTAAGCGGGGCCGACAGTGCTAATCCATATGGTGACAAATTAAATCCCTCCCATGGGCGTAAAATAGTGCAGTACTCAAGTGATTAAACATTGAGACATTAAAAACTTTTAATGTCTCACACTTTTATCCAACATATCTCACCATGAAGCTTAAAGATTGCCTTACATTTTATAAGAAGTAGCAACATCTAACATAGTTTCAGCAGCTGCATGAAATAGTATTTTAAAGTTTTATTTCATTTAATTGTGCATGAAAGTTACATTTTATCTGCTGAAATGATTTGTGTTATGTGTTGCACATTCCTCTCCCCGATTTCGTTATTCAGTAACTGGAAACTGTTTCTTAATAAGACGAGTATTGTGAGATCTGGTTAATTTTAAAGAACTTAAGTACAAGAACTTGGAAAGCTTTTAACTTTAAAGATTTTGTGTTTTGAGTTTCTTAAAATAGTGTCTTCTCAAATCAAAAAAATAATATTTCTGAAACTGCATGAATATTTTTAACCAATTCAAACAAAGCACATGACGCAAATGTCCAAGAATGTAACTGAGAAACGAAACGTGTTTCCAAGAAGTGCATTTAAAATCTTAAAAGCTAATGGAAAGTTTAAGATTTCGCCTCTCATGGACCACTAAAGCGTTTGCTATTTTAGGCAAATGTTGGCTCAAATTCAGATAGTTTTACCATATTTGCTACTTGCACGAACCTTGGTTGCCCGAAACTTTTTTAACCGGAATACCGTTTAGCCGAAGTCTGTTTCCTTTTATTTTATTCTGTTTATTTAGTAAAAGTTTGAAATGCTATCGATATTTCTAGTTTAAAAATGCTATTAGGGGAGATTAAGGGAAGACGCTGTAGTTTTCAACGTTAATTTATACAAAATAGTGCATTGGTTTTACTTTTAAAAATCCAATTTGTCCACGAAATATGGACTATTGTGATTGGTAAAAAATATGTTTCCACTTTGAAAAACATTTTTTTTTTTACTGCCAAAAATTAATCATTACAAAACCCTTCCATTTCAGCATCTTCCCCATATTGTTGGAAAAGATGCTCGTTAGTGGAATTTCCGTAGGGGGAGATGTCGTACATGATGTTTTTGCGGTAACTGCTGCATACAAGGTTGTATTAGCGGATCTTTTTTACTTATGAAGGTAAAATCTTACCGACTTTTTGCTTCATCTGGGAGCTTGTAATCGCATCGCTGTTGTGAAGAGAATATTTTTTAAATAATTATTTATCTAATTATATTACTTTAATGAAATATTGTATTAGAATTAACTACTTACAATTCGACCATTTTCATCTCAAACTGCAACAAAAATCAATTTAGAATGTTCCATCAACTTTTATTGTTTTTATCTCGTTCTTCACTTCACTTCAGTTCATTCAAACCAAAAAAGGCTAAAATCAATCTGCAGACGATCACTAGAGCTAGTTGCAAGATATGTATTTCATCGAATCACATTTTTTTTCCGACGGTTCGGTGTCATTTTCTAGGTCTATGGCAGGGATTCAAGTGAAACAGCACTGCGATCACTTCGAATTGCAATCGCTACTGGAAGTGAATTACATTATCATCAACTTAAATTGGCATGACGTCACTACGGGTGGAGCCAATAAGAGCTCACAAGCACTCAGCGATCTCCTCTTATTCGCCAAGTAGGCTGTGACGTTTTATCTAGCTCGTTTTTCATAGGCAAACGTCACGCTGACGTCACGATGTTTTTATCAAGAAACGTTCTAATGTAATTCATTTCCAGTCGCGATTGTAATTTGCAATTGCCTGTTTCACTTGAATCCCTGCCTATGTTTCAAATAGTATGATTGCTTTTTGCTTTCTCTAGGGTGTGTCGAAAAGCTACTGCATCGTCCCCAAACAAAAATAGTGTCTTAGCTAAAGGCATTTAATTGGGGCACTCTTCAGAGCGGTAAAAATGACAAAACACTATAAAAACACCTTTAAACCTGCGATAAATCAAAACCAATTTATGTATGCTCTCAATGCGCATGCTCCATCTTTCTAACAGACTACACTGTTAAAAATTCAGGAAACTTTTGTGGTAAATATTACTGTAAAATGTTGCATTTACAGTAACGAAAATATTTACAGTAAATTGTACCATAAAAAAGAAACGATTACAGCGTCAGTTGATAAACCACGTGACTTATTGTGCGAAGCACCTAATACTCAATTTCTATTCGCCATATGTGGTCTATTCGGTACAGTGGATACGGATGGGGAGTGCGATGACCGCGTCTCGGGTTCGATCCTAACTACTCGCATCTTCTTTTTTTAACTCTACTTTTCTCTACCGTAAAATTTTACAGTAAAATTGGATTTTACGGTGAAAGTTACTGGCAACATGGATGCCAGTAACTTTTACCGTAAAATTTCAGGAAAATTTTTAACAGTGTAGCTAGCTGTTTTTGTTGATGCTTGAGGATGAAATACATGATGCGGCATCTTCCCTAATACGGCGTCTTCCCCCGATTTAATTTACCCTAACTCCGAAAGCAGTCGAATCTAAAAATAAATTATTTTTCTATATCGCATTTATGTTTAAAGTTAACAAAGCCTAAAGTTAAACTGCATCATTAATATCACAGTACTCGTTAAAGTTTGCTACGAGGGGAGAGTCAGAAAATAAGTTTCCCCTATTGACTGTGGTCAGAGTTGTGCATGAAATAGATGAATACCTTTGTGCTACAAATGAAAGCAAATAACACAACGTTGAAAAGCTCAAATGCGCAGGAATACTTTCGACACGGGTTTCGGTGCTACAAGGAACACCTTTTTCAGCGTACAACTGTGAGCTTATGGATGCACTGATCTCCGACAAAAGCTTTTATTGTGTATGGGAGCAAAAATATAGAATGAGTATATAATTTGGAATACTGTCCGAATATTAACCTCATTTAATGCGATAATCTTTATTTCACCAATGGAAGATAAGACATAACTTTTTTTTTCTACATATTTATATGCCACTTTTGTAGCACCCTTGCTACAAAAGTGCCACAACTCAAAAAACTACGTTTTCCAGGAATTGAAAAAAACTGCTCCCGGGATGATTAGGCACATTTTAGTATTTTTGAATTTGTCGATATGAAGACCGATACATCTCAAACTATGATCGTTAGTTACGCACGTTACTTACTCTACGACGGCTGGACGATAACTCAAGATGTGGCATTTCAGGGGAAGGGGTGCTATGCATCTCGATAACAACAAAACGCCATAACTGCCCTTCGGCGGCTGTTTTCCAATGCAACTTCTGGCTTTTTTGAAGATTGGTAGAGACGTGTAAACTACGTCTAATGACGATCATAACTCAAAAATTACAATTTTTGAGTTGTGGCACTTTTGTAGCAAGGTTGCAATATGTACCAACGATATTGAGACGTTTGTAATACCATTTGAGTCTTCACAAAGCCCTATAGGAAAAACTCAGAACTTTTTAGAAGGAATACCGTAAAATGGGGTGTATAGGAACAGCGGGGTCAATCGGAACAAAACTTCCCGACCGTACAAAGAAATTCTTTATAAATATACTATTGGGTATTTTTCGCCATGAATTTTTTTTAAGAAAGGTAAGATCATAGGAAGTAGGAAAAAATTACTTTTGCCAATCTGGAAACGCTACTGGCTTTTAAGGAGGGCTGCACGTGGAATGCTAGAAAACATCACATTTTTATAGACTGCAAAACTTCATATGCATGAACAAACCTTCTTATATTTAAAAACTAAGAGTAGTATGTTTCAATTATACATGTATCTGATCAACAGAATACCACATTAGAATTTACATTTTTTATAAAATGTGTCATAAAAATGAAGAATTCTGAAAAATGCCATAGGAAAAAAAATTGCGGGGTGGATCGGAACACTTAGTTCTGTTGTTCCAATTCAAACTTATTTGTAGGAAACTGTTTGAAAAATCGAGATTCTAACCCCAATTCTTCTAATCAAGACAAGGACAAGGATTTATTACTGATTATCCCTTCTAGTGAGCAACTAGATCTTAGAATGACAAAAAGTTGCAGACTTCAAAAGATTTTTTATCTAGCAGACATTTTTTTACTTAAATACGAGTGTAAAAGTCACATAGACTTTATGTAGTATAAGTCTAGCACACAGACAGTGATGAATACGCGAAAAAATCTTTCAGGACAATTCCCGAAACCCAGAGATTTTAAGAAACTAAAGAAAAGGCAGAGTTTATCCCAGGAGATGTTATGAAAAAAATTAAGCTAAGTCACAACTGCTACTTTTAAGGACAAGTACATATTTATGGACGAAATGAGTGACTTCCATTCGTGTTAAATCTTTGTATTTCAATTCAAAAGCATTTCTTAAAATTACTTTTCATTTTTCATAAGTTCAAAATTATTTTGAATTTTGACAAATTATAAACGTTCACTGGTACTGAAATTATACATTTATTTGACAGTAATTATCTGTTATTATTCTCCCCCATCAATATTACTTATGTTTGTGAGACCTATTACAGGTTAAATTGAAAAAAATAAAAGTTTTAACATGTGTTCCGATTGACCCCTATCAGCGGGGTGATTCGGAACACCCATTATTTCCTATATATTTTAATAATAATTATTCAAAATGTTTTGTCTTTGCTTGGAATGTCAAAAGTAAAGCAAGACCGAAGTTTTTACCCAAGAAACCAAATTTATAAAAAATCTTTTAACTGCTTTTTCTACAATCAAAGCTGAAAAGTGTTCCGATTCACCCCATTTTACGGTAAGCGTCTAACATCTTTGACAAAACTGCTTCCAAAGCAATCTCTATATCTCTAATCAAAATTAATGTTTAAAAAATGTAATAAATAAAATTTTTTTGCGTAAGTAACCATAATTACACATGTAGTTTCTTAGGTATTGTACTAGGTATTTCCCCTTATTACACGTTGTGGGAAATTAAATATGTTACGGTGCGGAGTAAAATATCTGCTTATCCATGGAATGGCCCAAATGTAAACAGGACACTCAAGTATAATCTTCTTTAACATTGAAGCTTGAATGTGATGAAATCGTGATCGCACCAGTAAAACGAGTGCAAACTGCATGCGAATACTGTCCCAATATTAACCTCATACAGGGTGTCCACTCCAATCGTGGACCAATAGCTAATTTCTAAACCGTTAGAGATACGCATATAGTTCATTTAGGAAAAAATCTCCAAATTACGAAAGGAATTTTGGGTCTATTCAATGTTTTTCAAAAAATCAAATTTTGAAAGAGTTACGAAATTTAAATTTTTATACAGCCCCCCAGTCCTATCCATTATATTTAGTAAAACATTCTTGACACTGCAACGTTTAAAACTAAAAAAAAATCACTCTTCTACGACAAAAATTGACCGAGTTATGACGTTTTGAAAAATCAAGATTTTGAAGGATTTCGCATACGGTCCCTAAAGCGATCTCTCGATGGCGTCATGAAACAATGCAAAATCTTGATTTTTCAAAACGTCATAACTCGGTCAATTTTTGTCGTAGAAGAGTGATTTTTTTTAGTTTTACACGTTGCAGTGTCAAGAATGTTTTACTAAATATAATGGATAGGACTGGGGGGCTGTATAAAAATTTAAATTTCGTAACTCTTTCAAAATTTGATTTTTTGAAAAACATTGAATAGACCCAAAATTCCTTTCGTAATTTGGAGATTTTTTCCTAAATAAACTATATGCTTATCTCTAACGGTTTAGAAATTAGCTATTGGTCCACGATTGGAGTGGACACCCTGTATAATGATATAATCTTTATTTCACCAATGGAAGTTCCACAAAAATGCATGAATGAACATGTGGCTACTCAAAGAGCTACCATTTTTTTTTTCTGGAAACAACTTTCATGACTAATAACCCATACATATCCAAAAGTTGCAAGCAAAAAAGCTCGGACCGCAACAGCTGCTTAATCAATTCAGTGACCCAGTAAAATCAATGCAAGACAAAAATGTCACTGTTTCTACCATCGCACTTAATGAGTCTATAAAACATTTACTCATCAGGAACTCATAACAGAATAAACATGAGTCTTTAATAGCTGCCATGAAATGAATGTACTGGTCTAAATTACAATAAACCAGGGATAAAATTTCCTTCTACAAGTATCACTGATGGTTCTTGATTTTTGAAGGTGCCCCAAACATGATTTTACTTTTTTTTGTTTCAAAATTATCAGCACGTTTAATATGGATGAAAAAGAGGGTATTATGAAAAGAAATTTTTTACATTTATAAATAAAACTCTACTGTATTTTAAATAAAAATTCCCATAACATCACGATTACATACTATAAAAGAAAATACGATGTATGATACTTGTAAAAAAAGGAAGAAAGAAAATGGGGAGAAAGACAAAGTGGAGGAATTTGGGGCAAAGTGAAATGGTAAAATATTTTCAGTTTGCAGCAACGCCTGTCTAGCAATATTTTAACTAAGTTCCTAGACATATAGTTGATTCCTTGTCCAAAAAAAAAAAAATAGCCCCAAAGATGAACGAAAATATTATGCGAGTAATTTTCAAAATTTCTAGTTATTATAAAATTTTTGTAATTTACATTTTAGGTAAGAATTGAGATCTACTGAGGCTCATTACAGAACGCTATTTATTTTATATAAAGCATGTTTTGATTTTAAATATTCAGTGTAATTTGTCAAGTGCGTGCGTGCAGGGTAAAGTGAAACAGCTGATTTTGTTTGCTTATGCATTAATTTACTAATCACGGGCGTATTTCTTCATTTATTAATTTATTCACATTCCTTCCAACACAAGAGAGTCTGTGATTGGTACTTCTCCGTATGTCTAACACTGTGAGTTATGGAATTATGGAAAGGGATCCACAGCTCCTCCCCTTGATACTCCCTATCCCCCATCCCCAAAACGCTTGACACCTAAAAATAGCTCTAAGAGGACTTATATTTCGAAAACTTTGCTCCAAACTCCCTATTGGTTCCATAATATTACTCTCACATCCCCCCCCCCCCTTCTAATAATCACTCAATCCAAAACCAGAAGTTGGAGCCGTTCACCTCAGGATAAT
Organism: Uloborus plumipes; assembly: GCA_038373865.1. NCBI lineage: Eukaryota > Metazoa > Arthropoda > Arachnida > Araneae > Uloboridae > Uloborus > Uloborus plumipes. The sequence goes on along the minus strand of JAXGGA010010306.1, from coordinate 25,373 downwards.
GGGAAATTTCAATTGCCTGCCTCATTTGCATCTGAAAATCCACTAAAACCTTTATTTATTTTCTCAAAACTCGAAAGACGATTAAAAGATTTATTTCCACACACTGGATTTCTTGTTTTTTTTTTTTTTTTCTAAATTTCTTAGCATTTCCTCTTATGTGCTCTCTAAGCTTTAACATTTTTCTAAATGCAACTTTAATTTCAATGGGACACTTTCAATTTTGCAATCAATTCTTAAAACATAGGGTAAAACATATGGCTAAGAACACAAATGAAGATTTCGTAAAGCAAAGAGCATTTAAGAATCCCGAGATATTATTTCAACTAACTTTTTTTTTATTCTTTCTTATTTATTTTAATTATATTTTTATGTTTATAAATATCTTTTATTGAATTTAGTTTTTTTTTATTTCACTTTATTTATTTTATTTATTTATTTGACACTATTTTGTAGTTTTCTTTCTTTTTGTATTCTAGTGGGGCGACATTAAAAACAAAAAAATCTGGACCGCATACTACTTCCTCTTTCGTGTATTAAATAATCGATGTTCTTTAATAGCTCAAAGAAATGGTTGCTTGTACTCTTGTACGAGAGTTAGAAGCAATAATTCCTAAATGAATAGCATTTTAAACATTATCCTACACATATAAAATTGTGGCAAACATGTAGAATAATAACACTGTTCGACAAAAAAAAAAATTGAAAATGCTTCTGGTATTTTGAAGGCTGATTCTTATGTAAAATGACCCCCTGAATCCGAATATGACCCCCGTTTTCCCCCATCACGTCCCAATTTTTTTTTAAATGCCCCCCTTTTTTTTTCCTTTTTCCTTAGTTTCAGGGCTATAATATTTTTTTTGGAGGGGAAAGTAGCTTTATATTCACCAATAAATTTTTTTGGATGTCAAGAGAGACTCAAAGTTTAAAATCATGAGCACCGAGAAAAAATCGGGGAACTTGGGGGGGCGTGGCCCCCCAAAATATTTGAAAAATCACCAAAAACGATCTTTTTATTCTAGTTTCTTTAAAAAGACCTTTAAAACATTTTTTTCGGTGCAGAACCAGAGTATAAGATCCGCTCCTATGGCTCCTGGGTCAGAAAAAATTTTCACGCTGTAAAATTTTTTAAAAAAAATAAAATAATGCTTTAAAAATCGCACTTTGCACTCGAGTTTTAAAGCAGGTCTTCAGCCAAAAAAAAAAACAAAATTGTGGCTGATTCTTATGTCAAATGACCCCCTATTTCCAAATATGACCTCAGTTTCCCTCCTCCACCCCCTCTTTCCAGAGAGTCCCCCCCCCCAATTCAGAGTCATTTTACTAATTCGGAGGGGAAAAGTACATTACGTAACCCGTTAACATAATTCTAAAAGGCAACAGAGGTTCAAAGTTCAAAATCATGTACATGTGTACCAAAAATATAAACTAGGGCGGTATACCTCCCCCCTCCCCCCCCCAAAAAAAGAAAAGAAAATTCAATACTCTGATTTTTCACAAAAAAAAAAAAAAGGTTTAAAACGTCTTTTAGAAAAACAAGAAAAGAAGATTTTTTTTTTTTTGGGGGGGGGGGTACACCGCCATAGTTTATATTTTTGGTACACATGTACATGATTTTGAACTTTGAACCTCTGTTGCCTTTTAGAATTATGTTAACGGGTTACGTAATGTACTTTTCCCCTCCGAATTAGTAAAATGACTCTGAATTGGAGGGGGGGAACTCTCTGGAAAGAGGGGGTGGAGGGGGGAAACTGAGGTCATATTTGGAAATAGGGAGTCATTTAACATAAGAATCAGCCACAATTTTGTTTTGTTTTTTTTGGCTGAAGACCTGCTTTAAAACTCGAGTGCAAAGTGCGATTTTTAAAGCATTATTTTATTTTTTTAAAAAAATTTTACAGCGTGAAAATTTTTTCTGACCCAGGAGCCATAGGAACGGATCCTATACTCTGGTTCTGCACCGAAAAAAATGTTTTAAAGGTCTTTTTAAAGGAACTAGAATAAAAAGATCGTTTTTGGTGATTTTTCAAATATTTTGGTTGGCCACGCCCCCCCAAGTTCCCCGATTTTTTCTCGGTGCTCATGATTTTAAACTTTGAGTCTCTCTTGACCTTCAAAAAAATTTATTGGTGAATATAAGGCTCCTTTCCCCTCCAAAAAAAATATTATAGCCCTGAAACTAAGGAAAAAGGAAAAAAAAAAGGGGGGCGTTTTAAAAAAAATTGGGACGTGATGGGGGAAAACGGGGGTCATATTCGGATTCAGGGGGTCATTTTACATAAGAATCAGCCTTCAAAATACCAGAAGCATTTTCAAGGTTTTTTTTTTGTCGAACAGTGTAATTTGAAGCGAAAAAAATGATGTTTTTATTAGCGTCTGTGATCTTAAATTGCAAAAAAAATGCATAAAACTACTTTATTTTCGTTGGTTTTCACTTATTTCAGCACAAAGCTTATTTCATCACCATTTTCATTTAACATTTTAGCGTTTTTATTTATTTATTTATTTATTTATTTAGAAACAGATTAAATGACTAGCATTGACGTCATAACATCAGTTGCTGAACATTGAAACTAACTCTCATCTAAACGTATAAAATTCCAGCGCGGGTACTAGTGAACAGACATAAAGGAATTAATTTTTATTTATTTGTTTTTTATTATTTATCTTCTCCTAAAATAGTTTTGATCACTGTTTCATCCGCTTTCAGCTCTAGAATAACACTTTGTTTTATAATTTGTATCATGCAGAAAATTTTAGCCAAGCATTTAGAAGTTTTCAACTACGGTTTCTATTTTTCTCATAATATAAAAGTGAAGAAATAAAACTTTTAGATTAAAAAAGGAATTTGATCTGCGATCTCTTTCCCCATTCAATAAAAAATTGACTTAATTTTCTATTGCATAAAAACAAAATCGTGTAAAATTATACAGTGCTGATTTCAAAATCCAATCTTGAAAGAATAATGAAACAAAATTGTCTCGTGAAATGTCGTGAAATTACGTCAAAACGTAATGCTAACAAAATTAGGACAGTTAGTTTTTCACTTCTTTTACGGCTCATAGATGGCAGTACTAGAGATGCATAATATCTGGAATTTTGAAGTTGTGGAGAAAAAAAGTTTTTTTTCCCCTGTTTCTTTTTCTGGAAAGATTGGCAAAAATGGAAAAGTTGATTTTTTACAAATTTAAATGATGTTTGTTTGTTTTGTGAAACAAATTAAAAATAGCAATTAACTTTATAACCCTGTAACAGCGCAGCGTACAGGGTAGAGACCAGAGTATTATTCGATTTCGCATTTCTGTTGCAAGTACTGTATACACACACACATATGTATGTGTGTTTCTTTGCATTGATCTTTTGCTTGTAGCTAACATTTTGTGTGTATTTTTAAATAGTTATACCGTAATATGGTACCCGTCCACGTCCCAGGTAGACCCGTCGCTTGTACAGTATATTATACAAAATCAGTAATTTTTTTAAGAGTTTTAATCAAAATTCACAAAACAATTGACAATTATTAATTGTAGATAGCTACAATTAACAAAATGTATTAATTGTTAACTGTAGTAAACTCATTAATTGTTAACTGTTACTACTACAGTTAACAATTAATTGTTAATTGTAATTTTCCACAAATACACTTGTTCAATTAGTAGTTGCTGTGGTTATGTTTGCCAATTAATCAGCTGTTAATCTTTAACTGTCCATTCAATTAAATTTGACCCATACTGGGGGCAAGTTATAACAATATAAAAAACATATTAGTGAAAACAATCAAGCAACAAAGAAACTTGACTATGAATTCGGATGCTTGAAAAAATATTAGGATACGGAAGCTTCGGTATTCGGCGCTTCGGCCAAACTGCACTTTGCGCCATCTCTAGTTACAACCATAAATTACGCAACAAGCTTTCGTCCATGTTTTTACCTGCCAAATTCTGCACTTCCTTTAGCAAATGAGAGGGCCGACTATCGACTAATGGAAGATCGCGAAAAAACGTTTGCAATTTAATTGGTTCCCATTGTACAAAAAAGGTAAGATTTTTTTCCTTTTAACCCATTAATGCCTAGCGTCTCTTTTTAGGGACGGTCTAAAAAAGAGTCTGAATTTCCCCAAAATGAACATTTCAACCAAATAATAGTGTTCAATTAGTACCTTGATATTGCTTCAATTCGTTATTAACAGATTGCAGCATATAACCATTGTAAAGTGTGTTCTGTAGCAGTTTTAATATGATCCTTATCAAAAATGACATCGTTCACAATCTCGAGAAAAAACGCTAAGTTTTCGAAGTTATTCCGAGCTTCCCAGTTTATGTTAATTGCTGATTTTATTTCTTCTTATAAAATGTCTTTTTAAATATTATATCGTAGGCAGAAAAAAAATTTTACCCTCTGGGGTCTATCGTAACTTTTAAGGGACGATTTTTTTTTCTTTAATAAAAAAATTATTTTACATGATATTTTTTTAATTATTTTTCCTGTCCATTAAACACTGCTTGTAACCAGTATACAAAATATGTTTGGAAAAAACAATATCAGGCATTAATGGGTTAATTTTGAACATGCAATATCAGTCTACAGATTGAGATTTAATTCTTTAACGCAAAATAAAACCTTTGTACTAAAGCAGCGATCACGACGTGGTGAAATTTTGTTTGTTCAAGAATAATGCCAGTTAGTGTGAATTAGGATTCGATTTGAGTGAACCATAGCTCAGGGTCAGTTTCCCGAAAAGGGGGTACTTTGAACGCAATTCGGCAAAATTCCAATTTTTAATGACTTGAAATGTTAACAATTTCGTTTAAGATATAATTTGAAATTTCTCAGAAATAATTTGAAATGCACAATATTGCAACACAGTTTAACTATTATATATCTGTTTTAACACAATACTTTTGAATAGTATTTCTAAGAAATATCGCTGTTCAATATGGACCAAAAATTTCTTCACAGAGACAAGTAACACCGGCGAAATAAACAATGTCCATACTTACCCAATTGAAGAATTTTAGAGTGACGTTCAGAACCTGATTACCGCAGGGGCACGCGGGGCACAGGCATTTCAGGGGGCCCAAAATCCCTACTTCATCCAACGCCTCCTAAATACTAAAATGCCTACTGTATATTTTACTATTAATACTAAAAGTATACTCTGTGTATCTCGACGTATATTTTTGTCTTAATAATTCAATGGCATTATTTTTTTATTTTTATTTTTATTTTAAGTTTGATCTTAGCACAAAACTTTTATTTCATTCTGGTATTGTAAGAATTTTTTTTACTCACTAACTTGGTAACTGATATGACAAAGGGGGCGGGGGCTATGAAATAGAAATGCGCCCCATGTCCAATGTTAGAATGATCGGGCTCTGGTAACTTTTTTCACTTATTTGTGAATTCAAACACAATAAACGTGTAAATGCTTTGAGTTATTATTTAAATCGCGTTAAAATCTTGATATTGAGCGTTATTGCGCGTTGAAATCTTGAGCACCAATTTTCAAGATTCTGTTACGAAAGTGCCAAGTTAGAACTGGCGCTAATTTCGAATTCAATCACAAACAAGAAGTTCTGTCAAGAACTAAACGAGCCTACTTTCCCGTACATCGACATAGGCATTGTAGCATCTGATCAATATTCTCTTGATTATCTAAAACTAAAAATTATGTCAAACATATCTTTTTGCACTTAAAGCTGATTTCTGAAAGCAAAATATACCCCTCTCATCAGATAAAATAGACACGTAAAAAGTAAATAAACGAGTCAATAAAGTTTTGTCGCACCTTTAAAAGAATGTAACTGCTATAGTTCTTCCGTAGAAAAATTCCACAATAGTTTTCAAAAGAAAAAAAAATAAATAAAATAAAAGTACAAAGAACTTCAAAACACATTTTATCAAAGAAAGAAAAAAAAAACTCGTTCGTTAATAAAATGTCTTGAATTTCATTTTTAATCCGTTGCCAGTTTTTAAATATAAATAAGGAATAAAATGCTCTCGTGAATGAAAAATTTTTGTTAACAAAAAAAATCGTCTGGTAAAAAAAATAATAATAAATTAAACAAAACAAATAAATAAATATACAAAAAATCGTCTGCCCAGTCAGTCATTTTTTCTGAAACTGCATTTCTGAAACAGCATGTTTGCGGAGTCGGAGTCGGAATCAGAGTCCTCACAGAAGATTATTCAAAAAAGTACTTTACAATACATTATTTATCAAAACCATTTTCTTACAAAGTTATTTTGAAGGAAATCCGCCTTGAAGTTCAGAATCAACATTCAATTTAAATTCCGCCGTAGGCGCTCATGTTAAAATGTTTTCTGAACGGTTCATCATTGAACGAAAAATGGTTCAAATTGAAAAGTGAAATATAGGAATGAGCCTCTCCGAGATCTTTCGAACAAAAAAAAGTTTATTCAATTCGGACGGTTCACTTAAAAGTTATTAGGTGGGGAAAGGTTGTTTGAACAGTTCAATGTTGAACGAAAAAAATGTTCAAACTGAAAATTTAAATACGGTAATGAAACATCCTTGCTGAGATCTTTTGAACAAAATAAAGTTTGTTTAAATCGGACTGTTCATTCAAAAGTTATTAGGTGTGAGAGCTTGTTTGAACGGTTCAATGTTGAACGAAAAATTGTTCAAATCGGAAATTTAAAAACGGGGATGAAGTATCCTTGCCGAGATCTTTCGAACAAAAAAAAGTTTGTTTAAATCGGACGGTTCACTCAAAAGTTATTAGGGGTGAGAGCTTGTTTGAACGGTTCAATGTTGAACGAAAAATTGTTCAAATCGGAAATTTAAAAACGGGAATAAAGTATTCTTGATAAGATCTTTCGAACAAAAAAAACTTTATTCAATTCGGACAGTTTACTTAAAAGTTATTAGGTGGGGAAAGGTTGCTTGAACGGTTCAATGTTGAACGAAAAATTGTTCAAATCGAAAATGTAGATACGGGAATGAAGTATCCTTGAAAAGACCTTTCGAACAAAAAAAAGTTTGTTCAAATCGGACTGTTCATTCAAAAGTTAGTATCGCGGGACCGGTTGTTTGAACGGCTCAAAGTTGAACCAAAAATTGTTCAAATCGGAAAATCAAATATGGGAATGAGCTGTACTCGCCGAGATCTTTCCAACAAAAAAAAGTTTGTCCAAATCGGATTGTTCATTCAAAAGTTATTAGGGGGGACAGACAGACCGACAGACCGACCGACCGACAGACCGACCGACGCACAAATTCCCCATCTCAATACCCTACTTTCAAATTTTTAATTTTTCGATATTTATTTCATTTTTTTGTTTCTTTTTGACTTTTTTTTACTTGGCGATATTTTTTGAACTTGGCGATATTTTTTGGACTTGGCGATATTTTTTGGACTTGGCGACATTTTTTAGATGCATTAAGCCAATTTTAATGCTTTTTTCGTCTCTTTTATTTTTAACGGGAAAGTAGGCTAAAAAGTGTCCCATTGTAGAATACCATTTGGATAGCTTAAAGTAGAAGCTGAATTAAAACCGATTCCTATGTATAAAGTAGAATTGTGAGTTTCTTTTCTAAGGCAAGGATTCAAGTGAAACACCATTGCAATCGCTTCGAATTGCAATCGCTACTGGAAGTGAATTACATTATCATCAACTTAACTTGGCACTGACGTCACTACGGGTGGAGCCAATAAGAGCTCACAAGCAGTCAGTGATCTCCTCTTATTCGCCAAGTAGGGTGTGACGTTTTATCTAGCTTGTTTTCATAGGCAAACGTCACGCTGACGTCACGATGTTTTTATCAAGAAACGTTCTAATGTAATTCATTTCCCGCAGCGATTGTAATTTGCGATCGCCTGTTTCACTTGAATTCCTGCCTATAAGTCCAAGGTATCTGGAGGCCGAGAGTGATTCACATCACATTTTTACTGATAAAAATAGTGATTTTTAAGTCATTTTACATGGTGCCACAAATAACTGACGGTTCAAAAAAAATTTATTACTGCAATACAAATTTTTTTTATGATGATAAAATAAATGTTGAATGAAAGCAACATCATTGTTAATCAATGTTTAAGTAATGGTTTCTATTCTCGCGCCTTTAACTGTAACCACAGATGTCAATCTTTTTGGAAAGGCTTCTGCAGCGGCATGCACCTGCAGAGGCACTATTTCACGGGCACATTTTATTAATTTTACGTACACTTCGCTTTTTCCACCACTATGCCTTACTTCTACACTACCTGTATCTTTTAACAATTTTAAAGTTCTTTCAATTAATCTCTTTGACACATTTCTATACTTCAATTTGTTTAAAAAATCCCAATTCCGCTTACCTTTAAATGCAGTCGAGAATTAAACGGCGCTTACATCCATCTTGATAATGCAGAGAATAAAACAGATTTTAACTCGAAAAATGGTCTGCACTATTGCTCATAGAATTAAAGTAAAACTATTAAGTGTTGGTAACAGTAAAAAACATCTTGAATGTAAATTATGCACAAATAAATTTTGCCGTCAGCTATTTGTGGGCACCCTGTATACATAGAGCAATTCAACATCAAATCAAACATTAAAATTAAGTTTTTGACCTCGCCATTTCCGATTTTAACAAAATTTGTGATAAGGTAAAAAATCCTACAAATTTTTAGATTTCTACTTTAAAAATTGCATAAAATAACGGAGCTGTAAAAAATTTCCGAAGTGCGAAAAAAAAAAAATGTGTTTACATGCAAATGACTGTATCTTCTTTCTACTTCTAGTAGAATAAAAATTCGAAAACTATTGTAAACGTAAAAAGTAGAGCTTACTATTGATATATGACTTTCTTACGACGCGTTTAAGCTTCTGATTGGTTTAAAAATCATAATTTTAACCAGCAGGAACGTGATGCGCAGTTTCATACACAATCACTGTCGGCCGCCAGACACCTCGCATGCTGCTTAGAATAGCATAGGGGAAATATATTAACCCATTAACACCCAAGTTTTTTTTTAACATTTTTTTTTTTCAATTTTTATCTGCTTAAAACTCTTACTTGGAATGGTTTACATACATTTTAGGCTTGAAATAGATCGCCAATGCCATATTTATTAAGTTATTAAACGTCCTGTTTATGGGACACTGGGCAGATATGTACGCAAAATACTACCTTACTTGACTTTATATTTGTAAAGTAACAGTGCAGAAGGCATATGTGATCCATTTTAAGCAAATCATTTTAAAATAGTTTAGTTTTGTGAAAAATAAGCTCGCAAAAAAAACTTACTTTCTGTGGCTACCCATGCTGGATCGTTGCTTGACTGATTTGTCTAAAAATACATGTAGCTGTCAATAAATAAACTCTGATATCCAACTAGTGATTCTATCTGGTTTTCTCAAGAAGAAGGACTATTTAACTTATGAAAAACAGCTTTAGTAAAATGATATAACCATTACAGGTTTTTGTATGCAGTAACTAACAAGAGTCCCGTTTTTAGGCTACTGGGCATAAATGGGTTAAACTATAACAAGTTAAAAGTATTGCACATAAATTGAAAAAAGAAAAAATGCTGAAATTAAACTTAAGTGGTGGCAAACAACTCGCTTACATAGGCCGAGACCGATTTTTTTGTAGGAACCACCATGGTTGAAGAATTTGCATTTGAGTGGTGTCACATATGTGGGCAGACGAGTGTTTTTGTGTGAGTATGTGTAAACGTGTGTGCGTTGGCGCGTGTTTGTGTGTGTGCAGGACATGGACACCATCGCCAGGAGGGGCGGAGGCTGAGGACCTGCACCACCCAAAGGAGCAGAGGCCGTGGACGTCCGCGAAGGTGAAGCACCGGGAACCCTCCCGATGACAGGTTACCGAGTTCCATCGGCACCATACAACCATTATGGTCGAAAATGAAAATAAATAGCAATTTGCCATTGCTCAAAAAGGAAAAAAATCATAAACAAATACAATAAAAGTGCAAGAAAAAAAGAAAAATGAAATAAAATGCACTTCACAACTTTAACTAATCTTTACTGAAAAATATACAACAGCACTGAAATGAAAAACAAATCAAAACTAGGCTTTTAATTAAGACACTCCAATCACATTTAATTAAGATTCAGTACAAACGGGGAAATTTCTTTCTTGTAAGTAATAAAAAATTGAATTACGAAGAATAAGAACAAAGAAAGAGCCATAAAATGTGAAAGCAAAATTTTCGTATTTGTGTTTCATCTCCAGGCTTAGATCCTTGGCAGAGCACCAACAAAGAATGTCATTAAAATAAAACTCAACAGTACTTAACTTCGGTCTTATTTATTTGAAATATTTTTTCCGCATTTTTTGCACGTAAAAACATAACTCTCATTAAATGAAAAATATAGCCATAAATCATGGCTAAAAGTAAAATTTAAGATTTAGTCTTGATTTATTTTGAGGGAAAAATAAGCTATAGAGCACAGAAAAACTCTTTCAAAAGAAAAAAGACAGAAAACTGTAATAAATTTTGCTTAGCAGAACTTTATTACATATGCAATACAGTACAATAGCGAATTATTGTTTCGCGGAAAAGTGTGATCTATTTATCACACAAGTAGTTTTTTTTTTTTACGTTTTTTTTTTTTTCTTCTTTAATGCGCTAAAACGTTAGCCGTATAAATCAAATAAGTCTAAAAAAACAGGTGTTGGATTTTTGTTTATTTACAACACATATTTCGAGCTCGTGTACTTGGTCACACAGGACCCGTTTATGAACTCACGTCCAATATGACAGATAGTACAAGACAGATACATAGTATAGGACAGAGTTTACGCTCACGGAGAAGGAAGTTACAACTAGAGCGAGGGCGGGAATCGAACCCGCCGTCCTGGGCTTTCTAAAGTGACGCGCAGACCAACAAAGCCGCCAGGACCCCTGTATTGGATATAGTTCTTACTAGTAATGTTTGCATTCGTCAAATGATGTTGCCAAATTTTTATGTAATTAGGGTTGCGGCTTTTTTTTTTCAATAAAAGGCTAAGAAATAATAAATGGCATGTTTCTGCCAATCAAAATGAACTGCATTTATTACTGTTACAGAGACATGGGGTGCAATATCTACAGCAAAAATATCCACAAAAAATAATGAAATTAAAAAATAATAATATTCCATGTTTTTGAAATGAGCTACAATATCTAAATTAAATTAGCTCTCAAATCTTCATGTTGATTTAAAACCCTAGACAGTTTCAAAATTTCTTACAGATTGCCTGGAAAACTTGATTGGTAGTTTTCAGAAGCTATCAAAATAATTGTGTAAGTTTGAAAAAAATGAGATGCATGCAGAAAATAATTGATGCAATTTAACTATCAACTTTAACCCTCAGCAAATAGCACAAACTGATGTTTAAGCTGCTCTTGTCAACAGCTATAATTTACACTTATAGGTATATAGTACATACACCTATTTTTTTTCCTTTAAAATTTACAAGCATTTTGATAGCCATTTAAAACTCATAATCACAAATTTTACAGATAATCTGTAAGAAATTCTAAATCTGTTTGGGACTTTAAATCTGCATGAAGCTTATAGAAATTAGAAATTCATTAGTTCATCTTAAAAACAAAATATTTTAAAACTTTTCATATATTTCATTATATGCTTTTTGGGAATTGTAGGTCTGAAATGTTTTAAAATTATGCTATTTCTTGGTTGTTTTGTAAAATTCGGACATTTAATAATTAATTCACACGATCTGGATCCCCTGTTAGTCCCATTTTTGAGGTCCAACTGCAAACTTTTATTGACTTAGACCCAATGCCCCTTGACCCAATATGCAGAACATTGTGACGCAGCACTGGCGGTTGATGGCGCCATCTGTTGAGTTGCCGGGTTACCAATACATGGCAAGTGTCCATGGCGGTGTTTGATAGAGGGACCTTTGTGATTTTAAAAAAACTTCTGGTTCAGTGGCCAACCACGGTAACCAGAAGAACTTTAAGGCTCGGAGGCGAAGTTGGGTTTTGTGCTGTCGGACGTATGCCTCACACTTATAGCAATATAACATGATATAAATTCGAGATATTAAAATTCAAGTTACTTATTTATTTATTGTATTTGTATTTATTCATTTATTTTGTATTTATTTATTTATTCCCCCCTCAATTGATGTTGTTTTAGAAAGTCAAAAAGATTTAGCGAGCACTTTCTTGAACATTTTACATTGAACTTTCGTTTTTGCATTTCAGGCTGTCATTTTTATTTTTGTTAAATCAGTACAAGAAGCACTACGTTCAAACAAAAATTTTTCGTGCTTCAATCACTTTTTTTTTATTATTTTACTGAGTTTCATACTTGGCAGATATTTCTACGTGATGCAACCCAACCCCCTACCTAACCCCAAATTAATCTCTTCCCAAACTTTCTGATCGTCCTCCAATAGCATCATCTGTTAGTGACATATCATGATTCGTCATTCCAAACCTCAACGCACACATGATCCACTTATTGTTTGACAATTCCTGTTTTATCAGGCAGCGAATCCCTCTAACATGACGTAATAGTCCCAACCGGTTACAACCGGCTTACTCTACTGCCTAAGTCCTAATCCAATGCCTCAAGCCTCGAAATCCCATTGGCTGATCCCGTACTAGAGATGACGGATGATTGGTGCCATCAATGGTGACATATAAGAAGACCGGGAAAGTGTCATGCTTTAGTTTGAGCGATGATGATTTTTATCAGATACATTTTTTCGTGGGTGTTTGTCTCGACAAATATTTTTGAGATTTTGGAAGATTTGGTTGATGAATTTGTTCTTTAATTCTAGTGGTATTTCATGCAGTCATTCAGGGTAGCTTTGACCCACAATTTCTCCCATTTAACTACCCCACTCATGTTTTTAAAAGTGTTACTCTCTATTTGTGCAAAATTAACGAAAAACTCCTAAACTATTGTATAGTTACAAATCAGTGAGTAACCGCCCCTAAACAAAGGCTAAGGCAGGAACATGCAATACACCGCCAACTCGTTCATTTCGATCCATGGACTGCAGTTCGGGCTTATTATGCCCTCATCAGCATGGAATACGAAAGTGAAAGAGTTGGAGGCAAAAATCCTCCGGAGAGCAGAAGAAAAAACTGGTAGCTAATGTGAAAGGCGGCTTGCTTAGAGCGGTTACTCACTGTTTTATACCCGAGCTCTGCCTCAAAATTTACGAGCTGTACCGTTCCCATGTGCGGTCGCTCGCTGGTATTCTAATTTCACATTAGCTACCATTCCATGCTGATGAGGGCATAATAACCCCGAAACTGCAGTCCACGGATCGAAATGAACGAGTTGGCGGTTGGCGGCATATTGTATAGTTGTCCACAGATGCGAATTAGTAATTACAAAAAGCATTTAAAATTAATTATGCAGTGGTTTAACATTATTGTCTACCGAGAATGGCTTTGATCATGCAAGAAATGGGCGACAACAATAATAAAAATACATCTACTTTTTGAACACCGGGCTGAATGGACTAGTGCGGGCACTCAGAAATCTATATAAATGGATGTATGTATATATATTTGTTTGTATGTTTGTTCCTTATACAAACCCACAGTTTTCGTCGGATTTTCATCAAAGGCACAGAGGTTCCTTGATGCACTAGAATTCACATAGGTAGGGTTTTGAAAATTTTAAAAAATCCAAATTTTTTGTCTCAAAACGGCCACTTTTTTTCAATTTTAAACAGATAGAGGAAGAGAGAAAAGCCTTTAAGCATAGAAATTGATAAAAATTGACACATAATATGAGTATTTTCCAACAAAAATTACGATTAACATTGAATTGTTAATTTAAGCCACATCTATTTCATTTTAGCGAGAAATAAGTTAAAAACAATTATAATTAGCTGCAGGCGCGCACCCAGGAGGGGGCTTTGGGGGCTTAAGCTCCCCCTATGACAAAACTGGACTTGAAGGGCTTAAGCATCAACGGACATTTGAACGCTTTGAATTCCAATGAAACATCAAAATACGTACACGTTTAAACTTATACCTTGTTCTTTCTTAAGGCTAACAGTGGACAAATAAAATGGATTTTTTTTTCAATTATTGATTTTACATGTCTAAAACTTTGTGTGCTTGTACTATTGAAAAATTTTACGACCATCTAAAAAGCATAAACAAACCACAAATTAGTGCAAAAAACAATGAATATTTTTTTTTTCAAATTTTCAAATTTAAAAATATTTTTTTAACAAAAATTTCAAAAATGTTCCAGGCGTTGCAAATTTTTTTTTCAAACTTTGAATTTCTACTTAATTTCCAATCATTAGGCATGACTGCATAAAAACAATGCATTACATGTAAATGTTTTCCATGTGATAGTTTATAAAAAGGATGGCTGGAAAATGAAAAATTTTATATGATTTTTTTCAACTGAAATTTTTTTATTTTTCAGCCATCTTTTATAAAACTATCTCATAAAACATTGCATATAATGCATTGTTTTGTGCCATCATGCCTAATGATTGGAAATTCCAAGTTTGAAAAAAAATTGCGACGCCTGGAACATTTTGAAATTATGTTAAAAAAAATATTTAAATTTGAAATTTGAAAAAAAAGTATTCATTGTTTTTGCACTAATTTTGTGTTGTTTATGCTTTTTAGATGTCGTAAATATACAATAATACAAGCACACAAAGTTTTAGACACATAAATCAATAATTGAAAAAAATCAATTTTATTTGTCCACTGTAGCCTTAAAGCCTAGGGGAAGTGAGTAAATTCTCACTTATAAAAAACCCTATTCCCCTCTTCTACAATTTCCAAGAAACCAAGGCATTATTTTCAATTAAATCATGCATTGTGTACGTGTATACTGTACAGGCGCATGAGGCGCTAGAATGGGGACTCAGCAAAGCAGGGCGCTTCAAATCATAGGGCGTCTCGTCCTCAAAAGCAAAATAATTTTAATTTTTGAGGATTTGACATCAAAAATCATGATGTTTTGCAGTGGCGAATTACAGATTTGAAGGATCGTCATAGTGAAATCTTCAAAGCTCCTTTCCTATTATAAAGAATACTAGCTTTATACCCGGCGTTTCCCGGGTGCGTATTAATACAACATAGCATTCAGAATAGAAAAAAAAATTGGAAGAGTTCTATTCTTATTTGGGTATATAAAAATTTGCATCAATCTGTCTCTTAGGTACAAACTTTGAAAAAAGTAAAATATTACAGAAAGTTCAACGTTTACAGAAAAATAGTCTCACCAAAATGTGAAAATTAAAGATACATGTTGTCTGTGTTTTGTCGCGTCCACTGGCATGTTGTCTATGGTTCAATTTGACGGGCAGCATTTTCTGATTTTAAAGGCCATTTTATTATTTCATCATAACTCTTATTTGGTTGAATTCAGTCCATTATGAAGAAAATAGGAAACTTATAAAAAGTCCTATTCCCCTCTTCTACAATTTCCAAGAAACCAAGGCATTATTTTCAATTAAATCATGCATTGTGTACGTGTATACTGTACAGGCGCGTCAGTACGCGCGCAATTAAATAAGTCTAGTATTGCGCAACATTGTTGGGACAAGAATCATTCTTTCGATTTTAATTCCTTTCAAATTGTCCAAAAATGCCCCAACCCATCAGATCTTGATTTTTGGGAATCCTTCCACATTTTGAAAAACAGTTCTGACTTAGTTAACGATATAAATGCTATTCCTTATTTTTCTGCAGTTTGGCGTCCATTTGTATTCATAATTGTTAGCCTTTTGGCTTTTAGTGTTGCTAATCTTTACATTTCAATTTTTTGCTCACATTTTTTGATTAATTAAAAATTTTATTTCATTTTATTTCATTCTGTTTTCTTTCTGCTGTTTTTGGTACATATTTTTTCCCTATTTGCAAATTTATTGCTAATTTATTCATAAGTGGTTTCATTTTTTGACAATGTTTATGATCTATGGGATCTTTTGGAAATTTATTTATTAACGGTTTTTTCTTGATGGTTTCATGTAATAAATTTCGGCTCTAAGCATTGTCTTGTTTGTTTTGTTAATATCCAGTTCTTGCTATTTATACTGTCTTTTGTTCGAAAGTGTTGCTTTTATCGGATGACTCTTCATCCTAAAGCTCACACCTCTTGCATTGAAAAAAAGGCTCCTTGTAGCCTCGAAACACGTGTCTGCGGTATACCTGCATATTTGTGCATCTCTATAACGTTGGAATAAACTTCACATCAGTCCACATGGTTGTACAAAAAGTTCTAGGTACAAACTCCCAAAAGAACTTAATTATCACGGAAAGTTCACAGAAAAATAGCACTAGCTAAAAGCGAAACATGTACCTATAAGGCTTTTAATCCATGTTTTTGCAAAATTCCTCTGATAGGAGGGATAAGAAAAAAAAATTTCTGTATCATACATATTTTGTGCCAAATGAGAACATGAATTAAAATTGTTTTTGACTTATTTCATACTAAAATGAAATAGGTGAGCATTGAAATGAAAATTCATTGTTTTAATTTTAATCTTTGTTGGAAAATGCTAATATTTAAATACCATAAATTTTATCAATTTGTAACCTAAAGGCTCATGTCGATTAAAAAAATAGGCCTAATAATAGGCTAGATTCCTATAAAAGGGTCATTTTTTGGCAAAAACTTGAATTTGAGCTTTTTAGATTTTTTAAAATTTCAAGACCCGCCTATGAGAATTCTAGGGCATCAAGGAACCTCTGTGTCAAGTTTGATGAAAATCTGACGCAAACTGTGGATTTGTATAGAGAACAAGTATACAAACAAACATACAAGCATTCACTCATTTTTATTGATATGGATAAAATGGTATTAAAATAAAAAAGGAAGTACGAAAGAGAAAAAAATAAACAGAAAAAGTGACCGAAAGGTATCTTTACAAAATAAGCAAATTAATCCAAAAAAAAAAAAAACTTGTACTAAAGCCACAAACTTCTGTACTTCTAATCAGTGAAGGCACTGGAAGGAAATTAAACATTTCATAATAGGAAACCAAATTAGTAAACTGAAAAATCTTTTCTATTTTCTCCATTTTGATTTGAAATAAAAATATTTAAAAAAAGTAACTAAGAAAATTATAAGGAAGGGGGGTATCCGAACCTAGTCCCCTTCTCTTTTTTTCGGCGCAAAAATTAAAACGGGATTATATAGTTTTAGAACTTCAAGTTTTTTAAAAATTCCGAGAGAAAGTCTGAATCTCCTCAATGAAGATCGTCTAATGTTTGGTTTTTGGAACATGAATTTCTAAAAATTTCCGGAGGAGAAAAACGAGACCCATTATCGAATATGGCCAACAGTTTTATTTTTAAAAATTTATTTTCAAAAAATTAAAAAGAACCCCCCCCCCCTCTCATCTAATAATAATGATAAAAGGTCTTAAATTTCGTTTTTGGAACTTTAATTACGAAAAATTGCTGGTGCAGAGTACACGAATCCTACTGCTAAGGCTCCCGATAAATGAACTTAACCACATTTGTAAGAGTTCAATTTCGAAAACTTTCCTGAGGAAAGCCTCCGAACTCTTAACATCGACAAGAATGGAACCGCATTTCTCTAAGTTTAGTTTCGGGAAAAATATCTTCCCATTCCACATTCCATCCATTTCCATAACATCATCAAAGATGGGCTGCAATAGCATCTTTAAAACTTCAATTTCAAAAAAGGTTCGAGGAAAGACCATGAAAATCGTTTAAAATTGAGTTTTGAGATCTTTAATTTCGACAAAAAACATTCAGAGGAGAAAACCGAAAGCTATCCCTTTCTTTGTCATCATCAAAGATGCTATTGCGTTGTTTAGACATCAATTTTGAAAAATTTCTGGTTGAGAGCGGTCGAACCCCATTCTTCCTAAGATTATCTGAGATACATTACGTTTTTGGAATTTCAGCGTCAAAAAATTGCTATTGAAAAGTTCCGAAACCCCCATTCATTCCCCTACATCTTCAAAAAGGTGGCCTACTGTGGTTTTTTGGACATCCAATTTCGAAAATTTACAATGGGAGAGCCCCCGACTCGTGCTTTTCTTAAGATTAACCAAGGTCGTCTTAAACTACATTTTTCGAAGTTTAATATAGAAACATTCCTAAACCTCACCCCCTAACAATTGCAAAAATGGCCTTCAACAACGTTTTTATGTCCTCAAATTCTTAAAAAGGATTAGATGAGGGCATAGTCTCAAATCTCCTTAACATGACCAAAAGTTGTCTAAGGGCCATGCTCCACATCGACGTAAAGCAGAAAAATTAGGCAGAAGCGTAAAATGGATTCAATGGTGTTCCTATGGAAAGTACCCGGATTTTCGGTTTCTGCCTTAAGTTTCAGTCGCGTTTTACGCTGATGTGGAGCATGGCCCTAACTGTTGCGTTTTTGGGATTACTTTTCTGAAATTTTTTCGGATAGAACCCCTGAACTCCCTATCAGTATGTTTTTGTGAATATTCCAATTTATGTCTATGTTCATAATAATAATAGTCTTAATTTGTATCATAACACTAAGCTCCTGATTTATAAGCCTATATATTTAGTGATCTAACATTTTAAGTAATGAGTGAAGTATTATTAGTGCATTAATCAGCTCATCTTCAGTAAGGTTGAAAGAGCCTCATAGCATTAACCATTTATTTTCTTACATAAATACAATTTGATTAATAAGTAAAAAATTTATATAAAATTTAACAGAAGCAAGAGAGTTTCCAATGAAAGAAGCGCTAGGTGTTTCAAATTGGCAACTTTTCAAAAGTTTTTTTCAATAAAATTTATTAGTTATTTATTTCTGGAAATTTTTACCCCCCATTTTTTCTTTTTTCAATGACGCTGTTTTCCGTATCAAAGCAAACCAAAAAAGCTTAAAATTTTTTTCAGAAAAAAATAAATAAAAAGAAAGGGGGGGGGGACAAATTGAAGTTTAGTATTCTCGCGTCGCGATTTTAAAATTGTAATCCAATGGCCTCTGGACATAAAAGGGGTAGGGGTGCTTGATGTCAGAAATTAGTTCCCCCTTAAGTCAAATCCTGGGTGCGCCCCTGATTAGCTGTACTACTAAGCACCCGGGCAACGCCGAGTAATAAGCTAGTCTAATATAAAATGATTTTTGTACACGTAAAATATAAATTTCAAAAAAACCTGTGTTTTGATTTTGCTTAGTAAAAGACTAAGAGCAACCAAGCTGTCACATTCACTTGACGAGATGAGCAGCACCATATTTGTGCACTCTCGCTGTTGTGCTAAATTTATTTTATCTACCAGTGCGAAGGGTACCTCAGCTTCAATTAGAGTTAAACTACATCCAACTCGTTTGTTTTATACACTGCTGTTGAAGCATTTCATTTATTTCATGTTTATTGAATGAGGCTTTCGCTTTTATTTATGTCCTCGTATCTCACTTATTTCTCAACGTTCTCCAACAAATCTAGTTATACATTAATACAGCACACATTTCTAATAAAATGTCGTGCTTTATAAACCTTTATTTTTTTAATAGAATAATAGTTTACGCAAAAAGCAATTTTGGCCGTTTGCATTTAACCATTGTTGCAAAAGCTAAGTGGGGAGAAAGTCCACGGCACCGTAACTATGACAACCATGAGGGGGAAAGTGTGGAGAGTGGGGATCAATAACTTGAAACGTGAATCAACAACTTGAAATGCTTAAAAATAAAATGCTGAACTCAGTGTTCATACCAGGGGAAAAAGGAAGGTGGGATTTCCCACCCTGACTAAAATTTTAAGTGGGATTTTTGAAATTAAAATCTGGGAGAAGAAAGACAATTATTTATTACCATCTTTATCGAAATCAGTTACATATGAGTAATTATTCTCGTAATAATGAACTAGAGCCTCTGTCAATATGAGCTCTTTGAAAAAATACATGATTCGAAATTTTATACAGCACTCCTGTGTTTTCTTTTCTTCATTATTATTATTATATAAATAACATACAGCAGTAATTACGTTGCAAATGAAGTAGGAGCATCTGGAGCAAAGTGAAATAGCAGGGCAAAATGAAACGGTAAAATATTGTCATAGTTTGCAGCACCACTAATCTAACAATATTTTAACTAAGTTTCTAGACACATGGGAACTTAGACATTAAAAAAAAAAAATGTTTCAAAGATCAACGAAAAAAATTATACGAGTCATTTTCAAAATCAGATACCTTTATTGTAATATTCGGGGGTTTTCAAATATATTTCTTGTTATTAAAAAGTGATAAAATTTTTGCAATAATCATTTTAACTATTAATTGAGATCTACTGATATCCAGTGCAATCTTTATTTAGTTTATACTTGGCATCTTTTTATTTTAAATGCTCAATGTAATTTGTCAAGTGCACGCAGGACAAAGTGGATGGGGCAAAGTGGAATACAGTGAACTCTCATTTATACGCCGCCTCATTTATGTGCTTTTTTCACTTATACGACGATTTTAAATGGTCCCAGCACAATCCATAGCGAAATAATGATAGTATCATTCGTTTATGCGTCGCTCTGAACATAAATATTTCACTTATGCGCCGAATTTTTCGTAAAAAGTAAAAAAAAAAATATTTAATTTTCTTTAAAAAATAAGCAGGTTTCTTCAATTTCCTCTTTAATCTTTGGCCTTTATTGCTTACGGAAGGCATTTTTTCACATGAACTAGAATTGGGAGAGGGACAATTATCTGTCATGCACAAGGGCGGATCCAGAAATTTCTCAAGGGAGGGGCGATTGAGTTTATTACTTAACTTTTATTATGTATACTGGATTGCAAATATTGATCATATAGGTTTTGGACTTCAATTTCGAAACATTTCCGGGGGAGAGGCCAAACTTCCTTCCTTCAGCATCATTAAACTCGTTTAAAATTAAATTTTTTTAACTTCAATATGAAAAAATTCCTGATGGTGGGGCCTCAAGGGAGGGGCGATCGCCCCATCGCCCCTCCCTTGTATCCGCCCCTGGTCATACATCATTTTAAAGGGAATAGTGGATACAGTTTGTAATTAGGTATGCTACAATGTCTGTTTTCTCTTTATCATTGTAGTTACGTTCCAGTAATTGCCAAACCGTAGTAATATGTCCCTTTTCTATAGAAACATTCTTATTCATTCTCTCATTAGAACCTATGTTGCGTTTTAATCCTTTAAATGTGTTTGTTCACTTATACATCTCTCTCACTTATGCAATTTTTTTCCGCTGGTCCCTTGCGCCGGCGGGCGTATAAGTGAAAGTTCACTGTAGCTCATTTCGCTTGTTTTGCATTCATATACTAAATCACGTACATATTTCTTCATTTATTAATTTATTCACGTTTTTTAATAACTAATTCATTTATTTATTCATTCATTCACTGATTTTGTTATTCCTTCTCTATTTTATTCACTCATTTCTTTTTCTCATATATTAATTCATTCATTCATCTGTTTATTCATTTATTCGTTTATTTTTTTCATTAATAATTCATGCATGAGTTTATTTACGCATTCATTTGATAAAAATTTCTGCAAACCATCAAATAGAAAATGTTTCATTGCAAAAATAT
Organism: Uloborus plumipes; assembly: GCA_038373865.1. Taxonomy (NCBI): domain Eukaryota; kingdom Metazoa; phylum Arthropoda; class Arachnida; order Araneae; family Uloboridae; genus Uloborus; species Uloborus plumipes. The sequence continues at coordinate 3,882 of JAXGGA010010306.1, read as the reverse complement.
TGCATTTTTAACTTTGCCCCATGGTTTTTTGAGGTGAAAAATTTCCACTTTTGTTTTGAAGGTGCAAAATAACAGCCAAAAATAAAAATAATATTTTTACTCAAGTTGTGCAACAAAAAAAAAGTTATTTCTTCTATATGTACGCAGCAGGCCCGTCATTTAGGGGGGCAGGGGGTCAATTGCCCCCCCCCCCTTGACTTTGAGAAATCAATGTATTTACACATAAGTGGGCGTGGTTTTTGTTGTTTTCGGGTGAAATTGTATTGTGTTTTTACCCTTTGCCCCCCCCCCTGGAAAAACTTGAAATGACGTCCCTGCCCCCCCCCCTGACTTTGGCAAATCAATGTATTGGCATATAAGTGGGCGTGGTTTTTGCCACTTTTTGGAAAATTTTGCATTTCGAATGCATCTTTTGCCCCCCCCCCCCGGAAAATTTTGAAATGACGTCCCTGGTACGCAGATTTTTAGAATAAATTTCTAATTTGTTCATTTTGAAACAGGTGAGTCATCTTAACTATTTCACTTTGCGCCACATTCCCCAACATAACATGCAACAGGGAAAATATGCAAATCTGAAAGTCTACAACATAGTCTTGCGCATTTCTGCAAATACAGCAGAAGTCTTAAAGAAAGGTAAATATTTATTGCCATCTTTATCAAAAGGAGTTGTGGACGAACAGTTATTCTCATAACGATGAACAAGAGCCTCTTCCTCTGATAATATGAACTCCTTTGGAAAATCACCTCTGAACATTTTATCAGTCGTTATTTCACAAACTGGATGAGGTTTGATGATATAATTCGTATCTGATAGTATTTCAGTACTACTTGCCGCTGTACTATATATTGTAGATTCTTCATATGCATCGTTTGAGTAATCACCACAGAACGTTTTGTGTTTTAAAGCTATAATAGAAGAATTTGTCGTTGTGCGGCGAATGTCTGTCAGTGTGTCTGTCAGCAAGTATTGTTTTGGGAAAATGAAATCTTTAATATTCACCAGAACGATTTCGCTATGCTTTTCAACAGATCTGTGAATGCAATCTTGGATGTATTCGGAAAGAACTACTTGATCAAGGCAAACACCACTTTCAGCTGCCCAAGGTAGAATATGAATTCTATGACCATTGTTCTTCAAACGGCTCAAGAAAGTCAAAACTTCCGAAGGTGGATAGTGAACATAAAAATAGAACGTTTTTACACCAATTATTTCATAGAAGGCAACGAAATTGGCAACATCTTCGACTTTCAATGAATCTTGACCAGGGCAAACACAAGCTGCCAAGTCTACTTCACCAGAATCCGTTCTTCTGGACGAATCGTAAACTTCTACTTTCAGCCACTGCTTTGGCACTGCATCAGCAAGGGATATGATAGCAACCTTCTCTGGTATTGTCTCTTTTATGGTACTACAATACAAGACAGCAGAGTTGCAATTCGAAAGTCTCACCGTCGAAATGTTCACAAGCCTTATTTCATCGTCAGGATACTTGATGAGACATCTAAGGTCTTCAGATGACGTCCAGTTTTTGGTTATTCTACCAACAACAGCAAGAAATGAGTCTTGGATGTTTGCTGCATCATAGAACGCTGAATACACAGCAACGTTTTCGGTGACATTGCGCCAATATGGCGTTGTTTCTGCTTCAGCTGTATCGGTGCTTGTTAGGTCCATGGCTAAAGCTGATGAGTCCAGTATGCTGATGAATCTTTGGTCAATGTCATAAGTTTCGTAGATCACCAGTCCGCACATAATTGTGATTAGTAGTAACAGGAAGGTGTTGCAAAGGCTTATCCATTGCTTTGGTGTGCAGTCACAACAGTCGGCAAAAATATTTCTCGGTGTAAAAACTTTCATTCCGATGATCCAGAAGATGCTAAAAAAGAAATAAGTTTTAAAATTCATAAAAATATACGCTTTATTTGCTTTAACTGTCGTAATTAATACTTTACAAGATGAATATTCTAGTATAAATTATTTTTAATGTAAAAAGTTCGATATTAATACCAGTAGTGGTGCTGCATCAATGCACAAAATTAAAAAAATGATGAAATGGATACAACGACCCAAAACCACCAAATTTTGAAGCATCGATATTCGGAAACATCGAACTTTTTAATGCACGATGTTGTAGTATTCTATTAATTCTAAAAATTGTTTTGATGCTGAAACTAAATTCACAGTAATCAATTTGTTAATTTAAAAAGAATCTGAAATATAATAGAAAAGCTAATCAGAATAATGATAACTAAGTACCAACATTCCAAAGTAAGTAATGCAAAGGGATAGAGTATTTATACATTTAAAATACAAAAAAAGTAACATTAATGCGAATTAATTGGTATAATTTTGTAACACCTTTTAAATTTTCATCCTTAAAAAAGCAAAACCTGAAAGTGAGTTATTTAACTATTAATACGAATCAGAGTAATTTGTAAAAAAATTCCTAGTTGATAACATGCATATACAGAAAAGAAAGAAAAAGACAGCAAAGAAGAGAAAAGAAATGTAAAATATAATAAATTATTGTACCTAGTACACTTAATTTCAACTGGATGGAAAATTTGTACAAATTACGTTCAAAACTCAAACTATGTATCTAATAATAATAATTATTTATACCTGCTTGAAATGCGTAATAAGAACATATTTACAGCAAAATCAATGATTTATTAAAAGCGGAAAGCAATAATATAGGTTCATATATCGCTGCTTGAAATGAACAGTGGCATATCTGCAAAAATCGATTTTTTTTTTTTATTACATCAAAAACTTCATTTTTTTTTTCTCTTTCTTGTGGTAATATCGGCATATCTCTAGTTTCAAAATATCACGCAGCAATCGCTAGTGTCGTTGTGCATAGTTGGTATTTTGGCGCGCTTCTCCTAGTAAACAACGACACAGCCGCCATTGCGTCAGTTCTGAAGAAGTGCTTGGAGGAGGAACATCTATGTCTATGTAAGTTGATTCAGCATAAGTACCCTTAATACCATTTTACTTCTATGTTTCAAAAGTTGTGCAAAAACTTTGAAACGCTCTCCTGAAAAGTCGTGTTTTGCAAAGATGCCAATGTTCATTTCAAGCAGCGATATATCTTAAAGGAAAATTACAACAAAGAAACATTATGTATATCTGGAGAAAACTTTAGAAACACTCAATATTATTTTTAATAGTGCTCTGGAAAAAAGTAATGTAAACTTTTCTGCACTGTAAATCTACAAAAAACTAACAACTAGCAATAAAAAAAAAATCTTCCCGTTATAATAGAACTAGTACAGTCGACGCTCGTTATAACGACCACACGTTATAAAGACCATCCCAATATAACGACCGGTGAGAAAACCCCCAACTGTATCCCAATATACTCTATGTTCTACCTCTTACAGCGACCACTCGTTATAAAGACCGTTTTCTGTAGGACGGAGACGGTCGTTATATCGAGCGTCGACTGTAATAACTAATTAAGAATAAAGCTTTCATTACCAGTGTAAATGTTTTCACATTTTTAATGATATTTTTGTTCATTTATCTGTACCTCAGAACCAGACTAACGTAAGTCCATTTTCGTCATTTTTCAGTAGAGGGGAAAAACGATGTATTCGACAATCGTTTTTCCCCTCTACCGAAAAATGACGAAAATGGACTTACGTTAGTCTGGTTCTGAGGTACAGTTATAAGATCTGTACCTCAGAACCAAAACAACGTAAGTCCAAAAATGGCGATTTTCACGTTTTTGCTGCATTGTATGTTGAATCTTATTCCGATTCGATCCATGAGAACATTATTCAAGAAAAAAAATTCCTTCACAATTATTTAGCAGCGTTAAAAGAGCGAGAGTCCCACCTTTTCATGCATCCGACAATTGAAGGGCTCGGGTGTAA
>JAXGGA010010305.1:0-47530 GCA_038373865.1 Uloborus plumipes | reverse complement strand
TTTCAGAATACAAAAGCTAAAACTTGTTGAGTGGTATAGAAAGGTGCAATGTATTGAAAAGTTACTGTATTTTACATTTAAATGTGTAAGCAATTAAAAAAAAAAATCGATGTTTTGAAACATCGGTGTTTGAAAACATCGATGTTTTTTGGTCGATGTATCAATATCATAGATGTCTTAATTACTTAACATCGATGTCCTGAAACATCGATGTTTTAACTTCGATGTCGCACCCCTGATAGTAACGAAACGTAATTATTCAATTTTTTATATCAATGTTTTATTTATTGCTTTACTTGGTAATGGAATTGTACTTTTATTATGTAAAGCTTAGAAAGTTTATTATAGAGTAATACAGAAAAGTAACTTTACTTTAAATATTACGGTGTATCGCACTTTTTCTCTGTGTCCCATAACAAGATTTAAAGTGGATCTTTAAAAATTAAAATGCATTATTAGTTGATGTGGATGCTGATGCAGGTTGAATAAAGTTAATGATCGAAATCGTCTCGCAATATACCAAAGGGTACAAAAAAAGGTATGTTATTTTTGTTTCTAATTTTACACATATGATGAACATTTTCGTATCGCTTTTAATCATTTTCGTATTTCACATGATTGTTTTTTACATTTTCCTATAGTCCGTAATCGTTCTAAATCTCGGGTTTTTTTTTTTTTTTTCATCAATTGGATTGCAACAAGACTGAAACTTCTATGGAAATGAAGAGTAATAAAATTATGTCATGAATAATTAAATTATGTCATTTTGAAATAAAAAAAATGCACCAACTAAAAAATGAAAAAACATGGTAAATAATATGAAAATTCCTATTAAAAAACTCGCCAAATCAACGTTAACTTTAAATGCTGCATTAACATGTAACATAATCAGCTAAATAAATATATCGAGTCATTGATACACGTTGAAAGCTTCATTAAAATGCAAAATTAGAGAAAAAGGAAGTTTTTATGGCTTAAAAATTTGGCGACATTTGAAAAAAAGAAAAGCTGCCAAAAATCTCAGTAATTGAAATATTCTCAAAAGCATTACTGGGAGAATTCGCCACGTGATTTTCAGTACATTGGTGCCACGATCGTTTCAGAAGTTTCATTATGTAAAAAAAAAAAAAAGAAGAAAAAAAAGAAAAAAACTCACCAAACAAATTTTTGGCAATCGGAAATCATCAAAAGTTTTGAGGGAACTATCGTTCCAAAAGGATGGATGACTTTTTTTTTACTTCCTTTTACGTATAGTAAAGGAAGTATTGTGATCGCGAAAAAAAAATCACTCAAATTTGAGTTTAAATTTTGATTTTGCTCACCCCCGAATGAATGTTCAGTAATTTTTTCGACCTGTCAACCCGTGCATATGTACCAACCAACATATAAGCAGCCGAAAAATCCTTTTCAACCACCTCCGAGTTAATTACGACGAGTTTTCTCGTGACGTCTGTATGTACGTATGTGCGTATGTGTGTCGCATAACTCAAAAACTATATACCGTCAAAGCTTCTAGCTTAGTATGTAGGCTCTGAGGATGGTCTAGTTTTGCACCTCCCCTTGTGGTTGCATTCGAATGTTCCCAAGGGGGTATTTTACCCCTTTTTTTGGGGAAAGTCAGTGTTAATTTCAATGCAGACTCAAGTGATATGAATTGGCGCGACCACTTGGCGATATGTCGCCAAGCTTTTGGTCGCCAAGTGTTTGACGCTAACTTAGCGGCATATCGTCAAGTTGGCGACAAATTTGGCGAAAACATTTTTTTTGAATTTGGGTTCAACTTTGCGCTATTGGCGATATTTTGCGAAAAATTCACTGAATGATATTAAAATCAGCAATGTTTAGAAAATTAACCATTATAAAATATTTTTTGCATTGTTTCGTGGCAGATCAGGGAAGTAAATATTTGAATTGTTACCTTGCTCCCTCCAAGCACTTTTTTTAACACTTAAGGCAACTGCTAAGAAATTTACACGTAAAAGGAAGTAGTGTGGGGTCCATACCAGATTTTTTTTGCAATAATTTTCGAAACAATAAACCAAAAAAGTGGTTCCTTTTTTAACATTTTTGTAAGATGTTAAATATTGCCAAAAATGAAAACAACAATGGTAAATTTCTTGCCTATTGGTCATGTTCGACGTTATTATAATTTCTCTAAACGTTCTACTAAAATTTGAAATAAATCTTCAAGTAAATAAAACTGAAACTAAAATTTCGTTGATATGGAAAATAAATAAATATTATTAAAAAAAAAAAAAAAACATACGTATTAACTCGTTACCATCGAAACTCGTGGTAACAATTAACACCACCGCAACTACAAATTTGGCGGTAAAAACAGATTTAGCGGGTTTTTTTTTTTTTTTTGCGGTTGTTGTTTTTCGCCAACGCAGTTATTTAACTCCCCCCCCCCCTCAAAAAAAAAAAAAAAACCGCCAAATAAGCCACCAACTTTTTTTTAAACCGCCAAATCTGTTGATGCGGTGGAGTTAATACGCAAGTACCAAAAAACATACTAGGCGTTGTTAAATATGGTAAATTTTGTCAAACCTCAACGTATTCGCAGTTTTAGAGTTAGAATGTGCCACCTTGCGGTGATTTAAGATATTAGCTAAAGAGGTAAAATATTACAATTTTGCGAGGACAAAGCAGATGCTTTTCTTTTCTCTAATAAACTTCGGTAAAATTGCGCTTCAATTTTTCATTGTCTTTGATGTACAGAGCTTTTTTAATTCGGGAATTATGGATACAGCTACAGCAGCAAAATCGTTTAAATTTTACCACATGCGAAGCTGCGGCGGGTAACTCTAGTTACAACATAAAACAACTAATGAATCCACTTTTTAGCCTACTTTCCCGTTAAAAATAAAAGAGACGAAAAAAGCATTAAAATTGGCTTAATGCATCTAAAAAATGTCGCCTAGTACAAAAAATATCGCCAAGTCCAAAAAATATCGCCAAGTAAAAAAATATCGCCAAGTCCAAAAAATATCGCCAAGTAAAAAAAATATCGCCAAGTAAAAAAAAGTCAAAAAGAAACAAAACAATGAAATAAATATCGAAAAATTAAAAATTTGAAAGTAGGGTATTGAGATGGGGAATTTGTGTGTCGGTCTGTCGGTCGGTCTGTCGGTCGGTCGGTCGGTCGGTCGGTCGGTCGGTCTGTCGGTCTGTCTGTCCCCCCCTATAACTTTTGAATGAACATTCCGATTTGGACAAACTTTTTTTTGTTGGAAAGATCTCGGCGAGTACAGCTCATTCCCATATTTGATTTTTTGATTTGAACAATTTTTGGTTCAACTTTGAGCCGTTCAAACAACCGGTCCCGCGATACTAACTTTTGAATGAACAGTCCGATTTGAACAAACTTTTTTTTGTTCGAAAGATCTTTTCAAGGATACTTCATTCCCGTATCTACATTTTCGATTTGAACAATTTTTCGTTCAACATTGAACCGTTCAAACAAGCTCTCACCCCTAATAACTTTTGAGTGAACCGTCCGATTTAAACAAACTTTTTTTTGTTCGAAAGATCTCGGCAAGGATACTTCATCCCCGTTTTTAAATTTCCGATTTGAACAATTTTTCGTTCAACATTGAACCGTTCAAACAAGCCCTCACACCTAATAACTTTTGAATGAACAGTCCGATTTAAACAAACTTTTTTTTGTTCAAAAGATCTCGGCAAGGATGCTTCATTACCGTATTTAAATTTTCAATTTGAACATTTTTTTCGTTCAACATTGAACCGTTCAAACAACCTTTCCCCACCTAATAACTTTTAAGTGAACCGTCCGAATTAAATAAACTTTTTTTTGTTCGAAAGATCTCGGAGAGGCTCATTCCTATATTTCACTTTTCAATTTGAACCATTTTTCGTTCAATTATGAACCGCTCAGAAAAAATTTTAACATGAGCGCCTACGGAGAAATTTAAATTAAATGTTGATTCTGAACTTCAAGGCGGATTTCCTTCAAACTAACTTTGTAAGAAAATGGTTTTGATAAATAATGTATTGTAAAGTACTTTTCTGAATAATCTTCTGTGAGGACTCTGATTCCGACTCCGACTCCGCAAACATGGCGGAAATGCAGGTTCAGAAAAAATGACTGACTGGGCAGACGATTTTTTGTTTATTTATTTATTTGTTTTGTTTAATTTATTATTATTTTTTTTTTATCAGACGATTTTTTTTGTCAACAAAAATTTTTCATTCTCGAGAGCATTTTATTCCTTATTTATATTTAACAACTGGCAACGGATTAAAAATGAAATTCAAGACATTTTATTAACGAACGACTTTTTTTCTTTCCTTGATAAAATGTGTTTTGAAGTTCTTCGTACTTTTATTTTATTTATTCATTTATTTTTCTTTTGAAAACGATTGTGGAATTTTTCTACGGAAGAACTATAACAGTTACATTCTTTAAAAGTTGCGACAAAACTTTATTGACTCGTTTATTTACTTTTTACGTGTCTATTTTATCTGATGAGAGGGGTATATTTTGCTTTCAGAAATCAGCTTTAAGTGCTATAAAGATATGTTTGACATAATTTTTAGTTTCAGATAATCAAGAGAATATTGATCAGATGCTAATGCCGATGTCGATGTACGGGAAAGTAGGCTCGTTTAGTTCTTGACAGAACTTCTTGTTACCATACGAATGTAATTGGTAGCTACTTCTCTTTTATTATTTACTAGCCTCGGTACCCGGCCCTGCTCGGGTTTCGGCCGGATATGCTGTTTAGTGACACTCGTTCATGAATTTTTCATTATTAAAGTTCATATCTATACACACAATGGCTACTTCTGTAAACAATGGCAATTTTTTTCTGACCGGACAAACTAAAAAACTGTATTACATACCTTAAATACAAATGCAAGCTACAAATAATGTTTAGGTAAATCGGAAATGTTATAAGCTTGGTACAGGGTGCGGCGGAGAAACTTACAAACTTGAAAAGTCAACTAAGGGAAAAGTACATCATGTATCAGTTTACTACATTTTATAAGATATGGTACCCATTCTGAATTTTTATATTAGTTAGATTTAAAAACTACATCGGGAAGAATGACGGCCCCTGTTAATGATGCACTCATGTACCCTAGATTTGTTGCACTCTTTCGAGCATATCGACTGATGGGATGTTGGTGATAGTAAGCCGGATGTTGTTCTTCAGGCGTTGCAGGGTCCGGGGCTTGTCGTTGTAAACGATCGATTTGAGATACCCCCATAAAAAATAGTCACAGAGTATTAAATCGGAAGAGCGGGCCGGCCACGGTACGTCACCTTTCAAGGAGACTTTATCACTCAACTGGTGAACCACAGCAAGTTTGTAAGGATGAAACTGGAGTTCGTTCTGCGGAATTCGTCTCAGTGTCCAATCAAAAATCCCCAAAGCAGCAGCGTGTGTACACGCCGGACGCCTGGGAGAGCGCAAAAACGACTCCCTCACTTTTTCGTCGTTTTCTAGGGTTCTGGAAATTCGTTGACCTCCTGCGCCTCTGTTTACCACACTCTCACTTTCCCTGATGAATGTTTTCACCCACAAAACCGTCGATTCCCAGCCAGGAATGAGAACAACGGGCTGAATTTTGAACCGAGATCGGAAGGCACGTGAGTGGCGACCACCGAAAGATTATTTGAAAAGTAAGATTCGGCGGCGAACGCTCGTTGCTCCTTTTGTCCAACGCATGGCGACAACTAAGCTATGAAATAACAGAACTTCAGGACCCTCTCTTTGAAATGATTCTTTCCACTCCTTTCTGACCACTCCTTTTTAATTAGCATCCCATTAAAATCAGCAAGTTTCTTTGTCGCACCCTGTAAAATCAATCGCACTGGAGTCAAGTATTTCCAAACATTACACGTAAAATAAGTCCCATCATTAGTTTATATCCTTGTCATCACATTGGTGAAAACATCTTATGTACCTAACTTAGAAATTTTTTGACTATAAACATTTTCTGTTCTCTAACTGTTGCCAAAATCAATTATCTTTTTATTTAGTCTTGTAAGCGATTATTGGCATAAATGAATCTAAAAATCCTAAGAAAGCAATAAATTTCATACTTACTCCAGAGAAGCCTTGGTTCACATTTTCATCACGATTACTATTAATATTGTTGTTGTGAGGCAACCAAAATTTTGCAACAATGGACTGAAAATTTAAACATTTAATGGGGAAATTACATGAAATTTACTATTTTCCATAATAACTTTTTTAAACTAAGCTTTTTACATATAAATTATAGCTTATCCTGCTCCCTGTTACTGTAGCTATCTACGGTGAAAAAATGGTTAAAATCGGTTCAGTAGTTTTGAAGTTTACCCCGGAGATACGCTTACAAAAGTAGTCTTTTATGTATATAGATTTTTTACCCGACTGTGGCACAGCCAAAAGTAAGGGTTATGTTCTTAGCAGTCTGGATATGTTCGCATGTATATATGTTTCACGTTAGCTGCTTAACTACTCATCCGATTTTGATGATTGAAGTGTCAATCGATTTGTAATTGTGACGCGGGGAACATAGGCTAATTAATTAGTCAATTTCCTATTAATTATTACTTTTCTAATTTAAAGCGGCTATTTGGCATAAATATGCTAAAATCTAGGTGAGCCTTTAACTGGCAATTCACTGTTGATTACAACAACGCCTCCTAAATACTAAATGCCTGAAACTTCCCGGTTTTTAGCACAGAGCAAGATTTCATTCTAGGTTCACGATACACTGCCATCTACCAGAGTTCTTCGAGAAAGAGAAATTAACGATTGGTTCGTTTCTGAATTTAAATTTAAAAATTAACCAGTCGAAAAATAACAACGACATCATCAGATTGCCGCAAGGTGGCGTTTAATGTTGAACCCATCTCTACGGTAGCGAAGCAAATGTTATAGGCATTTAGTATTTAGGAGGCGTTGATTACAATCACTGTTGAACCGAAATACATTTATTAAAATGCATCTCCAATTTTAAAGCGACATAAATACGATTTTCACACTCATACTGGAAAGTAAAAAGTTTTGTCACGCCACAGGTTAAAACAAAAAGTATTAAAATAAACAAAAGTTTAAGAAACTGTTACTCCCATTACAGGAAAAAAAGCAACTCCAAAGTAAGAAATAAAAAAAGTTTTAAAAACTGGAATCCGACTACAGAAAAAAAGCACTGAAAGATAAGAAACAAGGTAGGTGCTATTTCATATATCATTATCTTTAGTTCTTGGACCCTCTGTCAATTCTACCTTAATAATATTATAATTCAATTCAAATGCGATAGTCGTGCGTTATCTTTACTAATATATAAAGCTGTAGAGTTTGTTTGTTTGTTTGTTTGAACGCGCTAATCTCAGGAACTACTGATTCGATTTGAAAAATTCTTTTTGTGTTGAATAGTCCATTTATCCAGAAAGACTTTAGGCTATAGTTTGAAAAGATTCGATAAGCGATTCGTTTTTTATTCGAATTCAAGGCAATTTTCTCATAAATCGCCGAATACTGGGGTTAAAAATTACTTACACATATTAATGTTACATATCGTTGGAAGCAGAAAAATTTTGTCCGTCCTATGCAGTTTGTTCCGATTCTCTAACTTAAACACAGCACGAGTTATTCAATTTTTAAACTTGCCTTTTGCAAGGCTTCACCCGATTTCTTGCAATACTTGGTTCATTAAAACCATCAATAAAAAATAAACTAATTATTCCACTGTTTTGATTTTTACGCCATTGGATAGAGCGATATTTTTAACCCCAGAATTGATTCGACTTACAGTCGAAGAACCAAGCTTTTATCTCCACTAGAAAAAAAGTTACAAGCGTTTGAACTTTGAGTTCGAAAACCTCTTTCCTAATCAAACTATTAAAGTTTTATTGCGTTGCTATGGCGACATCTTTTAAATTCATTGTTGGTGTCCTTTTCTTCATTTCGTTTCTTAAAAGCATTTCATTTTACGGCCTTTCAACAAGGCAAATAATGCGATCGTCCGTGTTTCACTTGAATTCCTGCATACTTAATGGCTTATATTTTTTTTCTGGTACCATTTTGAAAATGTGTTTCAAATTAAATTGTAATTCATGTTTTTAGCAGGGACTTTTTTTGGCTGCGATCTAAATATTAAAACAACTTTTTTGTTTGGAATTTTGCAATTAATGTTACAGGAAGAGAGCGGTTTGGAAATATTTGTTTTTGGTAGGGAATTGTATTTGTTTATTAGGGAGAATGTTAAATATGTGCTACTTGACATTGTTTTTATTCCTGAGGAAGCATGTGCAAATAATGCGATTGACTTTTTTATGCGGGAAAGTTTTTTAGCGAGCCGCTTTAGCGGGGAGTAGTTTTTTGAAACCGGTTTCGCTAAAACTTTCCTCCCTCCTTTAAATGCGAGCCAAATTGGCGGCGAGTAATTTGTTTTAAGTTTCCTTACTACTTTAAAGGCGAGTCGCCTTGGCGGCGAGTAGTTTGCTGAAACTTTCCTCGCTACTTTAAAGGAGAGCTGCCTTGGCGGTTATATATCATTACTGAAACTTTCCTTGCTACTTTAAAGGCGAGCTGCCTTGGCGGTTATATATCATTATATACCGCCTTGACGGCGAGTAGTTTATTTAAATTTTCATCACTACTTTAAAGCCCGTGCAACGCCGGGCCCCACAGCTAGTCAACTATAAAAAGTAAGCATTTTAATTTGATGCACAAGCAAACATTAGTTTGATAACAAGAATAAGTTAAAATGTTATTCTATTTAATTGTTTTTCTGCAGTTGACAATGCTCGACTACAGCATTTGAATTGAATTGGTTATTAATGTAAAACTGACAGAGGGTTCCAACAGAACTAAAGATAATGATATATCAAATAGCACCTACCTTGTTTTTTACCTTTCAGTGTTTTTTTCTGTAGTCGTGTTCCAGTTTTTAAGACTTTTTTTTTTATTAATTGTAATATACAGGACATATTCTTTTAAAACCTATCTGAGATTGAACCATAGCTTCCGATCATACTAAGTTTCCCCTGTGTTTGTTCCGTTGATATAAGTAAGAACTTTTAGAATGAACTCAAAACCTTTCAGTGCTTTTTCTGTAATCGGGTTCCAGTTTTTAAAACTTTTTTTTATTGATTAAAATAGTTGGGCTATTATAAAAGCATGCTATTTTTTTCAAACGCACAGATCATTTCCCAATACGTTGGGCGAACCTGTGTTTTAAAATGAACCCCGTTATTTTGGGTACATCCGTGCTTTTCAGCTGTCTCCCGACAAACGAGGTGTAACGAAATGTAATGTATCACCGCACCACCATTTTACTTCACACTGTATCCCTACTTTGAATGAAATAACATTATATAAACTTCATAAAAAGTTATGTATAAGAAAAACGCTTCACTTTAACTTACATACGGCGGCTTAAATACATGATATCAGGCGAATCCTTATAGTTGGAATTTTTTTGTAAACATTTCTGAGAAAATATCAGTACTGTGTTTAAAGATTACGGCATATACCTTCTGGTTGCTTTTGAAAAATACCGTATACTCTTTTCTTTTAAGGAACTGGATTTTTTGATATCTTATTCCAATAAATAACACTGCTCGACAAAAAAAAATCCCTTGAAAATGCTACTGGCATTTTGAAGGCTGATTCTTATGTAAAATGACCCTCTGAATCCGAATATGACCCCCGTTTTCCCCCACCACGTACTAATTTTTTTTAAAACGCCCCCCTTTTTTTTTCATTTTTCCTTAGTTTCAGAGCTATTATATTTTTTTGGAGGGGAAAGGAGCCTTATATTCACCCCTAAATTTTTTTGGAGGTCAAGAGAGACTCAAAGTTTAAAATCATGAGCACCGAGAAAAAATCGGGGAACTTGGGGGGCGTAGCCCCCCAAAATATTTTAAAAATCACCAAAAACGATCTTTTTATTCTAGTTTCTTTAAAAACACCTTTAAAACATTTTTTTCGGTGTAGAACCAGAGTATAGGATCCGCTCCTATGGCTCCTGGGTCAGAAAAAATTTTCACGCTGTAAATTAAAAAAAAAAAAATAAAATAAAATAATGCTCTAAAAATCGCACTTTGCACTCGAGTTTTAAAGCAGGTCTTCAGCCAAAAAAAAAAAAATTTTGTGGCTGATTCTTATGTCAAATGACCCCCTATTTCCAAATATGACCTCAGTTTCCCCTCTCCACCCCTCTTTCCAGAGAGCGCCCCCCCCCCCCAATTCAGAGTCATTTTACTAATTCGGAGGGGAAAAGTACATTACGTAACCCGTTAACATAATTCCAAAAGGCAACAGAGGTTCAAAGCTCAAAATCATGTACATGTGTACCAAAAATATAAACTAGGGCGGTATACCCCCCCCCCAAAAAAAACCTTCTTTTCCTGTTTTTCTAAGAGACTCGTGGTGGCTCGTTGAATATATTCAACGAGCCACCCTTACAAAATATATTTTTTCTAGTTTATAATTTGTTTTCAACAAAGCGAAATTATTTCAAACATATAAATCAAAGAAAGTCGTATACTCTGATTTTACACGGAAAAAAGGTTTAAAACGTCTCTTAGAAAAACAGGAAAAGAAGGTTTTTTTTTTTTGGGGGGGGGGGGGTATACCGCCCTAGTTTATATTTTTGGTACACATGTACATGATTTTGAACTTTGAACCTCTGTTGCCGTTTGGAATTATGTTAACGGGTTACGTAATGTACTTTTCCCCTCCGAATTAGTAAAATGACTCTGAATGGGGGGGGGGGGGGCGCTCTCTGGAAAGAGGGGGTGGAGGGGGGAAACTGAGGTCATATTTGGAAATAGGGGGTCATTTGACATAAGAATCAGCCACAATTTTGTTTTTTTTTTTTTGGCTGAAGACCTGCTTTAAAACTCGAGTGCAAAGTGCGATTTTTAGAGCATTATTTTATTTAAAAAAAAAAAAAAAATTACAGCGTGAAAATTTTTTCTGACCCAGGAGCCATAGGAGCGGATCCTATACTCTGGTTTTGCACCGAAAAAAATGTTTTAAAGGTGTTTTTAAAGAAACTAGAATAAAAAGATCGTTTTTGGTGATTTTTCAAATATTTTGGGGGGCTAGGACCCCCAAAGCTGAACCCATGGGCAGCCTATGGAAAGCTGAACCTATGGGCAGCTGAACCCAAAATGAAAAACTGTTTTTTAAATTTTTACGCCTGCATATATTTGATTCAGATTCCACACTGTTAAAAACTTATTAAATATAATGCTCTTTCTCAAATGACCATAAAACGATGTAAAAAGGAAAAATATGTTATGAAGAACCATCTTGTGACAATAACTCCGATAAAAAGTGCAGATACCACTTTAGTGCTTAGCACGGCAGTACACCTTCTGGTATTTTTACTATTTCAGCACGAGTATTCATTTCAATACTTCCCGTCTGTTTAACACAAAAAAGATAACATTTTGATTTTGCTTTCAAAGCGAGAAAGAAAAAAAAATCCGCATTAGTTTCCAACATATTGTTGTTTCCTATGAGCACAGCTACCATTAGCTACCCTCGAAATCACGCAACTCGCCCAAGATGTTTATTTGCTTAAAACAAAACGAAAAGAAGTAGTTTTCAAAAAAGTCGCCCGCGCTTTTCCGCTCCTCCCGCTCCCCCAGCCAGTGCGTCTCCGAGAGCCACCTACCTGCGGCCAGGTGGCGCGCGCGTCCCGCCACCCACCGCAAGGTAAGTGGGATGTGAGAGAAGAAGGCCTTGGATTTCGCCAAACTTGTTTCCAACCAAAGCCCGAGATACCACGCTTCAGCGAGCATCCCACACTCCAAACAGGCAGTCGGCCATGATGACGGTGGCTGCCGAGCACCGCCCTTCGATGCAGAGCTCACTTTCTGGATCACCGTGGAACGTCAACTGTCACCACGACGCTGAATGAGCCGAGATTTTTTTTTTTTTTTTTTTCAAATCCAAAAAGAACCCCTCAAAGTGAGACGAAGCAAGGATCACCAGGAATTTTTCACAGTGCTTGTTGATCAAACTCTTTAATTGTCAATAAAAAAGAGCTGTGATTTCGAAGAAAGACCTTTTCAGAAACAGCCATCGGATATATTATGCAAATTAATTTTAGTGTAGTGTATATACGTTGAGAAAAATATGCAATAGTTACTTCATCGTCATCTTTTAAATAGTTCAAGGAAAAGTTATTGTTCACAGAAGTGTGGGGATTTCAGATGTTTTAACGTTTTGTATTGCTGAAGCCGTTGTCATCTGTCAGCTTGTTCTTGGTGTGATTTTGAAGATTAATTTTGATCATCAGTTGTGCTTAATATTTGGCATTACGTCTCCTATCCAGCTTATATAGATTTCTTTCACTCTGTCCAAAACAATGTAATTTTATCAGTGTTAAGCGAAAGAACGTTCTCTTTATATCACATTTGTTTATGTTTTCATTTGCAGCTGGAAACTACCATCAAGGATTAGCTTTGCTATTATTTCGTCTGTGACTGCTGGAGTTAAAAAGTGTAGCTTGTGAATGGTGCTTTTAAATGAGATTTCAACCAGACATTGTGCAACAATGAATCGATACGAAAATAGTTGCCTGAGGTGTGGGCAAACTGTGTATCAGGTGGATAAAGTCGGACCACTAAAGGATTTCACCTTCTTCCATCAAGGATGTTTCAAGTGTCTGGTTTGTGGCACGAAACTCACCTTGAGGACTTATTACAACAACCAACAAGACCAGGACGACAAAGAGGTCTACTGCCAGAGCCACATGCCCAAGACGGGCCCTGGGCATCTAGATGGGATGTCTGTCGGGATCAAGGCAGCCCTCAGTGTGCCCAAAACGAATCATCTGGTGAACGACCAGATCCGTGGCTTTGGAAAGGGCACTTTTGATGCCGACGCCCTGGGCATCAAGAGTGCCCTCTCTTCGCCCAGAACCCACGAACCGGACATCAGAAATCGGGACCACATGGCCGGACGCTTTGATGCCAGTGCCTTACACATAACTCATGCTCTTAATGCCACTAAAGTGCAGAGAGGATACCAGTATGAAAGAAGGATTGATGATTACTTGGTAAGTGGCAACGAATTTTTACTCATTATTGTTCAAAACAGGGCTTAATTTCTAGCAAAAGTAGTGTCAAACTTCTTTATAGTTTACAGAACTAATTTCTCTAAGTAAAAAGTTTGAATTTCTCCTATCGTGTAAATTTTCACGTGGATTGGAGAAGAAGTAGACACGCTAAATTCCCATGAGCTTCTATGCAAATTAAGCCCTTCTTCAAATTATTTGTTTTTAAACTCGTCGTGAATAACAGCTTGCATCTTTAAAACAATCTCATCAATGAAAATTAAGATAAGAAATAATAAACTCAGTTTTTTCTTTAATAAAATAGAAGCGAAAGAAATTATACACACGCTTCTTCTCTCTTCTGGTCTTCCAATTACTACCACTGATATTGAAAAATATGCAAGTTTTAGAATGAAAATGATTTCCAAATCACGTGTATGGAATTAGTGTGTTTTTCTTTTTGTTCTTATTTGTACTTCCTTTAAGTTAGTTCTGTCATGTCTAAAAATTTTTTACGATAAAACAATTAGCAGGAGAGATATTTGCTCTCTATTTTCATAGCTGAAAAATCCTACACATTTAACTATAGTACAATTTTGAAACAAAAGAGTGGAAACTTAAGTCCTTTTAAAAGAAATAGATTTCATTGAAAAATATGTTTCACGGCTATTGGTACAATTTCATATAAGACATTCGAAAACATGATTAAATACTATTTTTTTAATATATTGAAATAAAAATGTTTATATAGCATTTTTTAAAATTCTACTCAGTATTAAAAAAGCACAAATATTGCTCTCCTTACTGATTTACTTAATACTCGCTGATAATATACACTCAGAAAAAATTTTAATATAAAGATTTTTTTTTAAAATTGGTACAGAATTTCTAAATACACAGAAAAAGACACAAAGAAATGCAAAATTGATTTTTGATTTCCCATATAAACTTATACATTAAGCATTTTTAATACTTTGTTTCTAACATTGTATTGAAATAAGAAGTAAAGTAACTCTTCCTTTATGGAACTAAAAGAAAATAGTGAAAAAAAAGTTGCTCTCAACGGGCAAGTGCCCTTGTACTCTCTTCTTTCATTGCAGGTGGAGGGAATAATTCATAGAGAAAGTTGTTATTTTCTGATTTCTCACAATAATTTTAATGAAGACATTTCTCGGCCCTAATATTGTTATTATGACAAAATATTTGTCAATTAAAATCGATAAACCTCAAACGTCAAACTTGCTTTTTGGAAGTATAAATTTTTAATGACTATTTCTTAAATTACTTTCTGTCATTATGGCTTCCAATTACTTCCGCTTTTAATTGTTGCCAAAAACAATAAAAAAATAACAGTACTTTTGCCTGCTGATTTCTTTCCCTTTCTAATTGTTGCCAAAGCAATGATAAATAACAGTAATTATGAAGGTGAATCTGTTAATAAATTTAACTTATTCCAAGGCTGAATTTAAGCAAGCACGTGGATTTTAAGCATTCTAAACTGTTCAAAATAATGCAGGTTTTTAAAGATTCCTTTGATTAAAATCAGTCGAATGCGTTTTTGACAGCTTTTTTTTCCTTTTTACTTTCTTCTATATCTATTATATAGAAGAAAGTATTGGTTTCGTGAAAATTTTCGAATGTCGAATTTTGACGGATTTGCACGTTTTGAGGTGCGCTGAGTCCATTTCGACCATTTTTGGAAAATGTCTGTCTGTGTGTGTGTGTGTGTGTGTGTGTGTGTCTGTGTGTGTGTGATTCTGTATGTGTGTGACCAGTTTTTTGTGGCCCCGCTAGAGCAAAAACTACTGCATGAAATCGAACAAAAAATTTTTCACATATGTACCACCATGTGAACTGGTGCACCTGACTTTGTTTAGCGAATTCCTCCAAGGGGGGTGGAGCAATCGCACGTGTTCTGCGCGTGGATGATTGCTATATCTCAGGAAGTAACAGGCGGAATCAAACGAAAATTGGTCCATAGGTAGACCCTACCGAGTACAGGTGCTGATTCAATTTGCGTGTCAATATCTCGAAAGGGGGTGGAGCAATCGCACGTGTTCTGCGCGGGGGTGATTGCTATATCTCAGGAAGTAACAAGCGGAATCAAACGAAAATTGGTCCATAGGTAGACCCTATAGAGTACAGGTGCTGATTCAATTTGTGTGTCAGTATCTTGAAGGGGGGGGTGGAGAAATCGCACGTGTTCTGCGCGGGGGTGATTGCTATATCTCAGGAAGTAACAGGCGGAATCAAACGAAAATTGGTCCATAGGTAGACCCTATTGAGTACAATCGCTGATTCAATTTGTGTGTCAATATCTCAAAGGGGGGGTGGAGCAATCAAAAGTGCTTATTTTGTCATTGCACCTACTGTATCTCGAGAAATATTGCTGAGATTTGAATGAAATTTGGAATAACACTAACCCAATAAGGAAGCAAGCATCGATTAAATTTTGGCGCCAATCGCCCCAGGGGGAGGGTGGGGTGATTTTTGCGCTTAGTCAACAATGCGAAAAATCAATTCATTAAAAAATCGCTTTCACGCTATTTAATTATCAAAACAGCTGAAAACTTTCAATGATTTGAAATTTTTAACTGTTGCCAATTTCTTTTTACTAACAAATAAAATGTTTGCAATTAATCTAAACAAGGCTTTTGCAATGATTTCCAATTTCGCTCATTGATTCTGCATTTGCAGGGTTATTACGATAATTGGGAAATTGGAGCTATTTCCAATTATTCGGGCGAGTACGTATTTTATTTTGTAACTGGAATTCATAAGATAGATATAGAAGAAAGTTTCGTGACGGCCACGACAGCTAGTTCACTTATGTACTTGTTCAAAATTGCTTTTAAGTTCGAACATGCATTATTTAGAACAGATTAAACGCTAACTTAAGCTATTCTCTCGTTATGGCATATATACATTTATATTAAAAGGAAAGTCAATATAGTTTTTTTTTCTTTTTTTTTTGGGGGGGGGGGGGGTTTAATGATACGTAGCGGGTAAATTTCAAATTTCCTTTTCACATTTTAAAAGTTTCTCTTTAAATAAACTTTAAAACAAAAAATCCTTAAAATAAAGTATCAAAATGTTTTTTAATTCTAAAGATTCTGGACTATTTCTATAAGTTTTTTCCACAATAAAAGGTATGAAATAAAATAAGCATATATGTTTTCTTGATTATAATACTCAAAAAATTCATTGATTTTTAATGCATCTTTATATTCAGGATAATTCTAAAGTAGCCAATAAAGTTTAAAATTAAAAATTGAGAGAAGAACAAAATGTAAGCGATGTAGTAAAAGTTATTTGTACTACTCAGCTGTTTTCAGTATATTTCTTCTCTCTAGTTTTGAATTTAAGTTTTATTACATCTGCTTCAAAATTTTCTCAAATATAAAGATAGATTAACATTAAATGCAGTTTTTAAGTCTAGTAAGCAAGAAATCACATACTTGTTTTATTTTATACTTTTTAGTGTAAACTAAGATTGTAAAATTAGTTCTTAAAATCAAAAAGCATTTTTTTAAAATATTTTATTTGGAATTATACTTTATTATTTCAAATGTATTTATTTTCATTTAAAATTGCACAGATAACGCTCAAACTGTATGTGCATAGTTTGAGTGCTAAAATGCGTTCTGTGGTACTGTTATTCACGGTGCTTTACATGTTAAATATTATTTGAATCATATACTTATGTTAAATTTGTTTCATATTTTTTACTTACCCGCTAAAAAATAGCTACTGCTATGAAACTAACCGAAAATATGTTTTTTTCATAGTGTTTAAAATATCATTATTTTTATAAATGTAACGTAATAAAAACTAAAGTCCTTGAAATCAATTTAAAAATAAGGAATCTGCTTTAAATTTCAAAAAATAGTCAATAAAAAAATATATATATATTAAAATTAAATAAATAAATAAATAATTAGGAACCCTGATTTTATGTAACTACTAGCTGATGTGCCCGGCGTCGCACGGGTTTAAATGCAACATGCCAAATTCATGCCAATATATGACTTTTAACTAATACCAGTAGAATCACATTTCTCAAAGGTATTTTTTGTGACCATGCGGTAGATTAACTGGGTGTGAAGGAGAACGTGAAATCAAACTTAAATGTGTTATTTATTTTATCCGTGTGATTTTTCAAATAATTACTTTCTATTTTCTAACTGTTGCCAAAATCAATTCGTTTTTTTTAATTATTTAATCCAGTATCGATTATTGGCATAGATGAATATAAAAGTCCCAAGAAAGCAATAAATTTCATACTTACTCTAGAAAGACCTTGATTCAAATTTTTTATCATGATTACTATTAATATTGTTGTTGCGAGGCAACCAAATTTTGCAACAATGGGTTGAAAATTTAATCATTTAATGGGGAAATTACATGAAATTTACTATTTTCCATACTAACTTTTTTAAACTAAGCTTTTTAGAAATAAATTATAGCTTATCCTTTATCTTTAAATTATAGCTAGAGAAAGGAAAAAAAAATACCGGAAGACTGACTTATTTCGATCTGGGCGCAGTTTAGTGCATCCTAAATTTCATAATTTGTATCAAAACTATAGTTAGTTTTTACGTCACACTAGCTTATTACCCGACGTTGCCCAGGTAACCTCTAATTTTTTTGCATCATACAATATTTGTGCCAATGTTCCAAGGTGATTAGAACATGAATTATAATTGTTTTTAACTTATATTATGCTAAAATGAAATAGGTGAGTCTTAAATTGATAATTCATTGTTAATCGTCATCTTTGTTGGAAAATACTCATATTTAAATGTGTTAAATTTTATCAATTTGTAAGGTTTATCTCTATCACTCTATAAATGCAAAACTGGAAAAAAATGGCCATTTTGAGACACAAAATTTTAATTTTGAGCTTAATGGATTTTTTTTTAATTTCAAAACCCCGCCTATGTGAATTCTAGCGCATCAAGGAATCTCTGTGCCAAGTTTGACAAAAATCCACCGAAAACTGAATTTGTATAAAGAACAAACATACAAACATCCATCCCATACATACATCCATTTTTATAAGTATAGATGGTTGCATCATGACTTTGCATTAAAAATAATGCACCTGGTGCATAAGCATCGGGTCAAGTCTTAAAGCACCTTGAATTTTTCATGTGTTGTATTCGAGCGTGCAACATCCAGGGCGGATCAATCAGAAATCCAAACCTAGTGACACGCAATCGCTCCCGGTTCGTTGTGCGGAGTGATGGATAGGGATGGAAGACTTGTTTCACCTTCACCAAATGACAGGTTTCATTCGTAGATTTCGAATGCACGGGGAAAAAAAAAACAAACAAAAGAAGTGAATCACATATAAGTTGTACTAAGTTTGCACATTTCTTGTTTGATGGTCATTTCGGAAGCCATTTACGAAAGTTTAAGAATTTGGACAGGGGCACCCCGAACTAAAATTTTTGGGAGGGGGAAAATTATCAATTTGCCGAATGAAGTTCAAATTTTACCGAATGATAAAATACAAGCATGCACACATGTCGTACATGCATAACATTTAGTGAGAAAAAATATTAAGCATCTTTTAAAAAAACAATTCTAAAAACTAAAAAGAGCAAATGATCTCAATGTTGCAATTTTGTCTTCAAATTGCTGAATCGTCAGCAAAATGTGGCGAATACGGAAAACTACGGAAGGTCACAGTGACCTCCCGTAACCTCCCATCGGGCGCTCTTGAATTTGGATTGCAAGTTGTTATCTTTCTGCAAATATCATTAAGAGTCACTGAGAAAGGAAAGGATGCAGAGGCGAACACATTAATAGTTTTTAGCAGGGCTGCGGAGTCGGAGTCGGAGTCGGAGTCGAAGAGTCGGAGTCGGACTGATTTTGGACCAAAGGAGTCGGAGTCGGAGTCGCTGAAAAACATGTCGACTCCGACTCCGACTCCGACCACCTCCGATTTGGATGAAATTTTATGGAGGTGAAAACATATCTTTGAAACTAACAGATATAAATTTTCAGCGTCCAATATCCAAATCCTAAGCATCTAGGATCATTAAAAAGGGCTTCAAATGACGAGTCTTTGCAGCAAAAATGCAATGTGTTAAAATAAAGTCTGGCCATTTAACAAGAAAAGGATTAGTTTTGTACGGAGTCAAATGACAAGAGCGGCACTTGTCTATTGCTCTGGAGAAAATGAACTTTTTGGGAGGTCACAGTGACCTCCGAGAATTGAGATAAATGTGGTGAAATTACCTGCGAGAGTTCTTGAGAAAATTGAACTTTTTGAGAGGTCACAATGACCTCTCATGACCTCCGACTGGGATACCCCAGCTTGCTATCCCCCCCCCTAAAGTGAGTCCTGGCTACGACCATGAATAAAAATGAAACTTTTTAAAATGGACTTAATATTTCAACCTTTGTTTAGGGTTTTTCCCTCTTCATATTCGGGAAAAAAATAGTTAAAAAAAGCAGGAGTCGGGAGTCGGAGTCGGAGTCGAAAGTTTTAAAATCCCGGAGTCGGAGTCGGAGTCGGAGTCGACCATTTTTCCTCCGACTCCGCAGCCCTGGTTTTTAGGAGCGGCACCGAAAATTAAAATGCCCCCCCCCTACATCTTTTTATGACAGTAAGTTCGCATGAAATTCTTTTAAAATGTTTGTGTGTGTGTGTGTGTGTGTGTGTGTGTGTGTTTACAGCAGTAAAGATAATTTATCTATACTTTAAAGAACAGTAATATAATGTACTAATTTACAGTGGTTGTCAAGTATCTTTTTGTAATATTTTAAGCAAATTAATTATTAAACCTTATGTGATTTCATCAAAGTTTTAAAATAATTCGTTTTTATGAACTTGGAAATGTCATAATGATTAAAACAAGAGGTTATTGAAGCAGAATATTTTTTTTTTCAATTAAAGAAGAATTAATTAACGGATTGCGATATTCTGTACACTTAAATTTGAAGCTCACAAGTGTTATGCATTCTTTTACATTGACCACCGACTAATTTTTCTTACAACACAACAAAATAATTTTATTCAAATATCTCTTGAGTCTGTGACGTGTTTCTTAAGAAATAGTTTAAATTTTCCCCCATATGTTTGGAGAAATAAATTTTAAAAATAGTGAATGGTTTTATGAAATAAATCTCCCTTTAGGAATGGAGTAGGGCTGCGACAGCGAAGGCAAAACATCGATGTTTCAAGACATCGATGTTTGAAAATAAGGACATCGATGGTTTTTATACATAGATCAAAAAACATCGATTTTTTCAAACATCGATGCTTCAAAACATCGATATTTTTTCTTTAATTTCTTACACATTTCAATGTGCAGTTGTTATTCAATTACTCCCCATTACAAGCGCCTCTTTATAATCACTCAATTAGATGCATCTTTTGTCTCCTGGAAAAACATCAACCACAAGATAACGGTGTCAGTTAAGAAAACTTTTTCCAGTGAAATATATATTGCAACTGTTGATAACCAGTGTAACTTTTTTCTGTCACATATTTTTATGAAACATTTCTGTTGCTGAAATGTAAAACATCAGCGAAAAAAATATCAAATGCAAAACAACGATGTTTAAAAATCACTGACTGTAAATCATCGTTAGTTATTTTTAGAAAAATCTTTTTTTAAATTGGGTAGATATTGCAAACTAGTGGTTAAAGAAAGATGAATCGCATATTTATATCATTTTTCGTTGAAATGTAAAAAGGACATCAAAAGAAGAAGAAAAAAAAAAAAAAACACTGAACGCGAAACAGCAATAGTTAAAAGACATAAGAAAAAAAAAACGCGAAAGCAGATTTGAGATGTTTCAGAAACATCAAAGACAAAATATCAATAATAATTATAGAACTTTTTTCCCAATGAGGTTAATATTGCAACTTTTGATTAAAAATGAAAACTTTTTAATAAGTATTCCTATCGTTTATTTTTCTTTGACTTTCTTTGCTAGGATATAAAACATCGACATCGAAAACAACATCGAACCTAAAACATCGATGTTGGGAAACCATCGACCTTAAAACATCGATGTTTCCAAAACATCGACATCGATGTCGCAGCATTAAAATTTCGCTGTATCATACTGTAAAAACAACAGTATAATACTGGCAGCAGAGATTCCAGTAGAAAACTGTTAAATACACAGTAATAAACTGTTAAATTTGGGATTTTACAGTTTATTACTGTAAAATTAGCAATTTTAGTTTAGTATTGTAAAAGTAGCAATCTTACAGTTTATTACTGCAAAAGTAGCAATTTTTACAGTTTATTGCTATAAAATTAGCTGTATTATACTGTAGAAACAACATTCATTTTTTGCAGTGCATGTAGAAACGTATTAGGATTGGCGAATTGCCTCAATACCAAGGTGTGTGTTTTTTTAGTTTTCACTTATTATTCTAAATTGTGCACAAGTTTTGTGATATTTTTAATGGGTCACTGGAGTACCATTACCAGGACACAAAAAAAGTTAAGTAGCAAACTTATCTTGTTTACAAAAAAATCGAAAAAGACGGCAAAGAAAAATAAATGGATGATTGGACATGCATGCATCCTTTTACAAATCTGCTCCTTTTCCTGTTCAATTATTTATGAAAGAAAATAGATAACCTTGAACCAACTATTTTTTAGCTGGAAAGCTGGAAGATTGAGTGATTTTTTCCCTTCACTGTAGTTCTCCAAGCATACAAAATGATTGATGCGATGTCGATTTTTCCCTGGTAGGAGAAAATGTGTGTAAAACTTCTTTACAAGTGTTTTTCCTTTTTTATGCTTGTTCATAATTATTCTCAAATTTCTAAACTTCGGTTGGGAAAAAAGCGGGCGAGAGAGAGAGAAAAGAATAGAACATGAATTTGGATTTGGCAATGAAGTAATTCTCTTGAAAGTATTCGAAGGATTACATTTTATTATGGTTATAAAAGTTTTTAAGGAACAGAACTTTGAACATCTATTTGTAATAAAATGATAGGGAACTTAAAGAAAATTAAATGACCATTTGGAAAATAACACTCCGACACGAATATTGTTGCTCTTGCGTTTAAAAAACAAGCAGATTATCCTTAATACTCAAAATATGAGTTTGGCCGCTGAAGTTTGAAGAAAGAGAAAAATATTTTGATGCTTCTGAAAGCAGAAAAGTGTTTTTTTTTTTTTTTTCTATTTTATCATTGCTAATCAGTTGTATATTATTAAGACAAGATAGGTCGCTTGAAGGCACCAGAAAACATTATGGAAATGGACAAATTATACCCCAGATGGGATGCTTCGGTGTGTGAGAAATTGGCAAGTCAAACTCGAAATTTTGAGCGAAAAAGGAAGAGACTTGCCTGAAAGGGCACAGGGCATGATTACTAAACAGACCAAGCAAGCCTTAGAGCTCCCGATATTTAGAGGCTTCCAAATTGTTAAACTTTGAGTTATAGGCAGGGATTCAAGTGAAACAGGCGATCGCAAACTGCAATCGCTACTGGAAATGAATTACATTAGAACGTTTCTTGATAAAAACATCGTGACGTCAGCGTGACGTTTGCGAGACGTTTGCCTATGAAAAACGAGCTAGATAAAACGTCACAGCCTACTTGGCGAATAAGAGGAGATTGCTGACTGCTTGTGAGCTCTTATTGGCTCCGCTCGTAGTAACGTCAGTGCCAAGTTAAGCTGATAATAATGTAATTCACTTCCAGTAGCGATTGCAATTCGAAGCGATCGCAGTGCTGTTTCACTTGAATCCCTGCCATAATCTATTACTTAAGAAAAACAAGTTCTAAACTAAAATTAAAATTTTTAAAAAAACCCGACTAATTGCTTGTCAACAAAACCAGAATCAAGAGGGAAAATTGAAAGCCCTTTGAAAAGATTCAAACTATAAAATCAATCACAAGTATTTTATTTGTCAAAAAAATAGAAACTGGCAACTGATAAGCATTTTAATAAATTATAAGAGCTTGCTTTCCTTGTCGCCAATATTGACAACGGTTCCGATCGCGTGAATAAAGGCTAAGCTGCATTTGCTAAAAAACGCAGTAACTCGCGTTCTATAGAACATGGAAGATCCAATTACATCGTATCAGTCACGGAAAATTTTTCTCTTTGATGCTATTTTTTTAAGTTTTGAAGTATTTTTTCACTACTAAAATCCCGAAAAACCTTTCAAAGGTTTTTAATTAATATCTTCGTTAATTAATACAATCCGAAGACGCAACCTAGCTAAGAACACTCTCGATCAACTCCCCTTTCGAACAAAAAAAATTTTTTTTTTCAAAATCGGTCCATTCGTTTAGACTACAGAGTGCCACAGACAGATACAAAGATCGACAGATACACATACACGTCAAACACATAACCCCCTTACTTTGTGTGTCGGGGATTAATAAGGAAAATGAAGATTTTCTTCTTTAGTGATTTCTCTTTCCTTCTTTTCCTCTTTTTTACTCAAATATTTTAAGAGAGTAGTTGAGTACTGCACAGGGGTGCCCATCCCCTGTGCAGTACTCAAAAGTAAGTTTAATGGCGCAAATCCCCCCCCCCCCCCCAAAAAAAAAATGCACAACCCAAAAAATGCACAATTGTGCTTTTATTTTTAACCGACTTCAACAAAGGAGGAGGTTATACAATTCGTCGGAGATTTTTTTTTTTTTTTGGTATGTACAAGATTACTCGAAGATGCCGGGAACGATTTCAAAAATTCTTTTTTTGTTAGAAAGGTCTTTCTTTCCGATTGGTCCCATCCTCTCGTGGTCCGGGTTCGATAACGGGAACCTGCAGAAATCTTTCGAAAAAGAAATTGGGATCACAGTAATCGTAATAATGACCATTTTGAACGTCAGGCTTCTCTGGATTGCACAATGAAATTCCTTTCTATGGTCTTTTTGAAAATTTTAAACCGAGTATCTTTCTATGTCCTGCTTTTTTTCTCCTGAACTCCAACGAACTGAAAGTCGTACCAGGTACTGATTGATGTTCGTAATATTTCAGGTTTTATTAGTCTTAATTTACATAAGGTTTGATAAAGGAATTCTGAAGAAAGTGAGGAAAATCTCCAAATTTTTGCTCAAATTTAAAGCGATTTGTCCTAAATGATTAAATATGAAATCCATTGTTACAGAACGTGATTGATATGAAACAGTTATTATAATGATCATGAAAATTTTGAATGAAGGCTTAACTGAAGCAAACATAAAACTCATTAGCGGGCCACGTATGTAATACGTCGTGAAATTTTATGAACTGCGAGAATTTAGTGTTGTTTTGAAATATAAATTAGTTGAAAAGCCGTTAATATTTAGCCGTTAATTAAACTAGTACACAAATAAATACCAGAGAATAACGAGGATTATTTTTTAGTGACAATCGTTTACAATTTTAGACGCGTTAATACTTTCTTTCTTTTTTTTTCTTACATAGTTTATTTTATGAAGCATTTACTTAAGATAATTAGGTGAAGTTTTGCAATGGAAACATTACCTACATTTACACTAAAAAGAATAAAATAAAAATATTTTTGAAAAAAAAAAATTGAACCGACTTCGGAACTTCACTCAGCAAATGCTCTAAAAAGTAAAAAATTATTTATTCTTTGAACACCATCGATACTACATTTAAACATAAGTTTTGAAGTCGGCGCAAAAACTATAGGTAGAATGATGTTTACTATATTTTGCCAACATTTTCAGAAAAATCATTGAAAATTGAGAGCTGAATATTTGCACCATTACATGAATATGTATTTTTCAATGAATGCGAATGCGAATAAAGAACCTGGATTCATTTAAATTTATATTTATAGTTTCGAATGATTCTATTTAGTTTTTTCGCGCCGACTTCATAACTTATGTTTAAATGTAGTATCGATGGTGTTCAAAGAATAAAATTATTTTTTACTTTTCAGAGCATTTGCTGAGTGAAGTTCCGAAGTCGGTTCAATTTTTTTTTTTCAAAAATATTTTTTACCCCTCTTTTTATTTTATTATTTTTTTTTAATATTATTTTTTTTAATTGTAACTATTTTTTTTATATATAATTAATTTTTTAAAAGTTCGAATTATTCCCAGAATAGAATCTCTTTTTTCTCTTCCAGACATTCCAAGCACAGACACATGCAGACAAAAAATAAATAAATAAATAATAATAAAGAAATAAAAGAAATTTAAATCAGAAAAATAAATCAATGAATAATTTTTCTTTAAAAAAATCCGTAAATAATTTAAATTAAAAAAATTAATAAATCCACATAAATAAAGCAAACAATATGTATGTATATATGCTTATATGTGTGTGTGTGTACCTTATACAAATCCACAATATACGTCGGATCTAGACGAAATTTGGCAGAGACATACTTGGGCACCCGGGAAGGATCATAGGGTGGTTTTTGAGCGGGAGAAAAGTACCAAATCCGTTCGAATTTCGAATAAAGGACTTCAAAAGAGCTCTTTCTACCCGAAATACTTATCGGATATTCTCGATCTTGGTCTCATTCGAAAGAACGCAAAAAATACCTATTAGGAAAGTTTCCTTCCTACGGTTTTCAAAACTACTATTCAATATCTCCACCCTGAAAAAAAGATACGGGTTTTTAAAAGAAAGCGGAATTTAATTTTTAATTGAAAATTCGGGATCCTCTGCGCGTTAAAAAAAATCTCATTAATGATTTCTATCTGTTGCCATTTTGGCCTGAGAGCTGCAAAAGTAAAATTCTTAAATTGCTTTTGTCATTAGTGCCAGAGAATAATCATCTTTCCCCAGCTAGTTTCAATAGAATTGTAACCCTAAAACTTCATTTTATTTTCCCAATCAGTTCTGGCTAAAGAAATTCGAGGAGGAGGGATGAATAATAATAATCAGCGTAAAACATGCAGTAAATTGAAATATCATCAGGGAATAAAATTATCGTCTGCCCCAGTTAAAGAAATTGAAAACGTGTGTAAAAAGAAAAAAATAGATCAGAAAGATTTTCAAATCGTCGTGCTGTTTTTTTTTTTTTTTGCTAAAAAAGATATTTTACTGTTATTTTTCTGAACTTATATGCTGCATTTAAAATCCGAGCAAAGCCGGGCACAACAGCTAGTAATTTAAATAAAAAAATACAGGGTGGTTATAAATTAACAGGAGGTGTTTGGAGCCCTCTAGCCTCTAGCTCGCGAACTACTGGGCGAAACATTGCCAAATTTCGTAAGTGAGCATATTAGACCATGGAATTTTGATTTCTGGAATTTAAAAAAAAAATAGTTTGAAAAATCACCACCAGGGGGAAATTTGGCGCTGTAAAAGTGTATACTGAATATCGCGAATTAAACTTGAAAAGATGCTGTATAAATCAATTTCGACAAGCAAAAATGATTGTGCTTTGTAAATGAGGTTTAATATGATCGCCGTAGAATTTTATATTAAAAAAAAAAATCACCACGAACAAAATAGTGGTCCATTTAACCAAATAGAATGCAATAATTTGCATAAACGCAACGCGTTGCATTTAGCGATCATCTGTAAAATGAAGGACTGGGAGCATTCTCATCAAGAAATCCATTCTGATATGTTACGAGCAGCAGTAGAAAATGTTGTGCATCGTATGCAGTTCTTACAACTTTACAATGGCGATCATATCGAACCACATTTGTGACAAAAAAAAGTCATTTTTGCAAATAAAATGGATGCATATTTTATCAGTAGCAATTAATTCTTCGATAATCAGAATAAAACACTTTAACAGCGCCAAATTTCCCCCTGGTGGTGATTTTTCAAACTAATTTTTTTATTCATGAAATCAAAATCCCATGGTCTAATACGCACGCTTACGAAATTCGGCAATATTTCGCCCAGTAGTTCTCGAGCTATAGGGCTCCAAACACCTCCTGTTAATTTATAACCACCCTGTAAATTAGTTTTAAAAAATCCCCCCCCCCCTCCGAAAATGTTGATGGCGCAACTTGCGCCATAATCCTCCCCTGTAGGCACCCCTGGTACTACAGCACCCCTGAAGCCGGCAATTCTGGTTCTCTGTGAATGCTTGTGTATGTAAGGTTTGACTAAAGAAGGCTACGAAAATAATTTCTTCATAAAAACCTCCCAATCACTTTATCCGCCCTGACTACACAGAATGATTCTCAATTGGAAACTTATACTGTGTATGGAGTTGACGGACAACTACCAAAAAGTACACAAAATTATATTGGATAATACTAGAAATTAATTGAGCAAAAGTTTGAGAAATATCGTGTGAAGCAAAAGTATTGTAATAGATCGTTATCTATCTTATTAAAGTCTCCCTGGAGATACCACCACTCAAATATGAATTTAGCCGATTTTTAACAGAATCCGCTGAATCGGGAAAAAGTTCCGAAAATGTACTGAAAAGGTTTTAATTCCATCAAAACCATTTTTCTTATGATTCATTTAATCATTTAAGCTTTATTTATGATACATTGTTTTGTTTTGATACTTTCGTTTATAGTTTGTAATACAATTGTGTTTTCCACTGAAAAAGAATGAGTGATCTTTATGACGACACCTATTATTACGATACACAGGTGACTAACAAACGTTCTTCTGCGTAGCGGAGAACAAGACAAAACTTAATGACCAAGTCACGCTCAAGAAAAAGTGATGCATGCTCAGTGAGAGTTAGGCAAAGTTATTATTATTAAAATTTATCCTCAAAGCTTTGTTTTGCATATTTTGATGAATGCATATTTTTGAGTAATAATGCAAGGAACACTGAGCCTGAGGGCGTGCCGAAAAAAGGAGCATGAGCACAGACGGGCGTTTCTCCCATTTCCCAAAAAGAGTTGCTGGCAAAGAAAGTATGCGGAAGAGTTTAAAGATAACACAGAAAATGTGCTTTGGTGTGCCTTTGGTGTGTTTTCTTACTTTATTTACTTTCCAATTTCAATGTTAGATATTATTTTGCGTTCATCGTGCAAAGAAAGAAGCATGTAATACACCACCAACTCGTTTTTTTTCCATCCATGGACTGCAGTTTCGTGCTTTTTGGCACTCATCAGCATGGAATAGGAAGAAAACGAGCTGGGGGCAGAAATCCTTTCATAGAGCAAAGAAAGCCAACAAGAGGATTTCTGCCTCCAGCCAGCGTTTAATTCTTATTCCATGCTGATGAGTGCCAAAAAGCACGAAACTGCAGTCCATGGATGGAATAAACGAGTTGGTGGTGTATTTCATATTTCTGCCTTAACCTTGGCTTAGGGGCGGTTACTTACAGCTTTAAAGAAGCATGTGTTTGAATACTTGGATTTCATTTTCTGTTTAGTGTATTTCTTAAATGTTAGCCATTCAGTTACAAAATTGCTGCTACAAAATACAATTTTCCTAAATTGTATTTAAACAATGACAGCGACATGTATAGAATCTTGGCTTTTGGTTCCTAATTCCACGAAAACTCTTGTGAATCAAAATTATATAGTTTATAATAAAAATTAAAGTAAAATTGAACGTTTTCCCTTATTTTTCCTGGTACAGAAGAGTTGAGATTCTTGGGGACGATGGGAGGAATGGACAGTTGTATTTAAGGCCGAAATACACATTAAACAAATATTTGTAGCTTGTAAATCTAGCAAATAGAAGGTAGAGAAGATTAAAATCGAACAAAGACTGCTACATATATTGAAAGAGCTGGAAATATTTTCCCCATTTTATTTCGGCATGAATGCAAGCATTAAAATTGGAACCCTTAAGCATTAGACTGTGTTTTTCTTATGTTTTACACTCATTCGACAATTTTTTTGCAGCACCTGTCGTGCATGTTAATTTGATGTAATTCACCTTTGAGATCTACTCTTAATGCAAACTTGAGCAGTTTAAAATTGTTGCACATACCATTAGACTCGCATGGATTCGTTGTTGACATAAATAACATAAAAACATCATTAAATGACAAACTTTGTTTTAAATAACTTCAATGGTGTAATGTTAAATAATGGGAATAAATTTGCTAAATTTTCCAACATATAAACTATAACTGTAACCAAAAGCAATAAATATTTTTATAGTTATTTTCTTTATAGGTTAATCGAGTTTTTTAAAAAATCCCAATCTTCGTCCCAAAATATTACACTTTGATACTTTTTAACGCCATTAGAAATATATTTAGACGAAGTATGTCGGTTGTGAGAAGCTGCTGTCACGTATTTAAAATTCTTTTCGAATTTTCCTGTTTGCTTAGCGGTGAATCGGTTCAATGCAGATTCCAGTAATGGAAGCGTATTTAAAGATTAAATGGATATATTTCCTCAGCTGGTCATCCAAAAGTAGGAAACGTATCGTTTTGAATGCTATCATTAAAGCAAACAAATGCTGACTGATATGCGAAATATTTACTCTCTTTAATGACTTCTACCTCCGTCTGTACTTAGAAGGAGGCAAACATCTCCCTGATTGTTTCTATAATAATACATACGCATGACTCATTCTTATGCAATCTTGAAGAAGGAGAAGGTAAATTTCTGAAATTCAAAATGAATGTTCAGGGAATGAGGAATAATCACAACGTGGAACATATCAAATTGATATTAAAAACACCGTTTTAAAAGTTCGCAATTTTTGTTGATGTTAAAAAAATTCTCTTATTATTAATTTATCTTATCGTTTCTTTATGAGTGTTAGCTACTAGTGCGGGTGTCTGTACCTGGTGGTTTTCCTTAAATTTGAACTTCCGTATTTATTTGAATAACAAATGTGTTTCCTACTGCCTTTCTACGCATTAATATTACAAACCAACAAAATGTGAAGGTGCTCTGATCCAGGTCCGTTAAACTTTCAAATGAATTCCGAAGCTACCTCCAAGGAAGTTCTTACCGAAGCGGACGCGGGGACATAAATAAAATGCTCACTGAACTACGAAGATTTGAAATGAGCAAATGTCTGAGTGCAGGTCGCAATCCTTTGTGTGCAATGTGTCATTCAAAGAGTTCGGTGATGTATGCATTCAAGATCAGTGCTTGAGACATCTGGCTGATTTCTGGTCATAGAGTTATTTTCTGCTTCTTTTTAATACGCTTTTATTAGGTTCTCATGTGAGTTTGTTTGTATGTATGTAACTCTGAATAAAAGATAAAATTCACGTTCTCTACAAAAATAAAATTAATACAGTCGACGCTCGTTATAACGACCACACGTTATACAGACCATACTAATATAACGACCGGTGAGAAAACCCCCAACTGTATCCCAATATACTCTATGTTCTATACCTCTTATAGCGACCACTCGTTATAAAGACCGTTTTCTGTAGGACGGAGACGGTCGTTATATCGAGCGTCGACTGTATATTTAATACTATTATTAATACTAAAGGCAACAAGTTGATATGTTATAAGTTTCACACACAGTTGCTTGAGTATGTAACTAAATTTCATGTTCTTTGCAAATATAAAAGTAATGTATTTAATACTAGTATTAATACTAAAGGATAAACTATATTGCATGTTGATGTGTTATTAGTGCATGTAAACTTATCAGATATTCAATAGTTTTGAAAATCAGAGGGAAATCAGCTAGAGTATCATGTGAAATATTTTGATTAATTCTAAAAGCGTACTTTTTAGTTTTTTTAAAACTATATTTTAAAACTATTTCCCTCATAATGTATGCATTGCAATAAAGCTGTGCCGAAGTGCGAGGGAGGGGGGGGGGGGTGATCGTAAAAAAATAAGCAATCATTAAGGGTCATTTTGAATCTCGTGGGTCAACTTTGCACCACTTTTTGTTTTGTCAACATTCTTCTCGTTTTTTTAGCCTATTTTCCCGTTAAAAATAAAAGAAACGAAAAAAGCATTAAAATTGGCTTAATGCATCTAAAAAATGTCGCCAAGTCCAAAAAATGTCGCCAAGTCCAAAAAATATCGCCAAGTAAAAAAAATATCGCCAAGTAAAAAAAAGTCAAAAAGAAACAAAAAAATGAAATAAATATCGAAAAATTAAAAATTTGAAAGTAGGGTATTGAGATGGGGAATTTGTGTGTCGGTCTGTCTGTCTGTTCCCCCCTAATAACTTTTGAATGAACATTCCGATTTGGACAAACTTTTTTTTGTTGGAAAGATCTCGGCGAGTACAGCCAAGGCTACACTAGATAGCGTTTTATACAGGCTTCTTCATTACTCAAAACATCAATGGTAAAGATTTGCCCGCTAGAGAGCGCTGAACAACGACCTCCCAAATGTTTGTTTACATTTATTAGCATGTTGTTTCCGCTGTAAAAAGTGACGTTTATCCTATCTTTTAGGGTTAAAAAATATTGATGTAGTTAACTGAAGTGGAGTACAGAGTGAATTGATGCCGAAGGCCCTCTTAGTACTGCTTTTTAGGGGAAATAAATTCCCTTTTCAGGTAAAGTTGGTCGCAACTCATGATTCAGTCATACGACATTCATTCATTGTTTACTTTCTTCGAATTAGCAACATATAGCAATGGCGTTCAATTTTGACATCTCTGCATTAATAAAATATACGCTTTTCTTCGCAGCCGATAAATAAAAATGTAGCAATGAAATAATATTGTTCTATTTACTATTTTGTTTCATTACTGTTGCTCACACGATCTTAATTGCTACGCAAAAGCTCAGATGTTCATTTTGATAGCGTTGACCCATCAGAGCGATAAATGGCGAATCTATTCGTAGAGACATTTCATTTTGATGCCCCAGAATGAAATGTACACTAATGAAGCGATGGTGTTCAACGGAAAGACGATTGACAACAAAACATATTAATTTCTTTAGTAAAAACGAAATGAGCATATATAATCGTTTGGTACTAAAGAGCAATACAAGTACGAAAAAAATAAACAAAACTACAATATTACGACGACCAACTGTAAAATTTTGTTTTCATTTACACAACATTAAAAGGTAATGTTCTTTTTATGTTAAACTAGCGGTACCCGCACGGCTTTGCCCGTGGTATAAAATTAAAAGTTCATTTGTAAAAAAATGATATAGCAGAAAAAAATACTCTATTTTAGTTATAATTCAACTATAATTCCTTCAAAGTATGATATAAAAATTTGGTATGGACCCTACACTACTTCCTTTTACGTGTAAATTTCTTAGTAGATGCCTTAAGTGCTAAAATAGTGCTTGAAGTGAGTAAGATAACAATTCAAACATTTGCATCCCTAGTTTGCCACGAAACAATGCAAAAAAATGTTTTACAATGATTAATCTCCTAAATATCGCCGATTTTAACATCATTCAGTAGATTTTTCGCAAAATATCGCCAATAGCGCCAAATTGAACCCAAAAAAATTTTTTTTTCGCTAAATTGATTGCCAACTTGGCGATATGTCGCCAAATTGGCGTCAAACACTTGGTGACCAAAAGCTTGGCGAGATATCGCCAAGTGGTCGCGCCAATTCATATCACTTTGGTCTGCATTGAAAGCCCTGATTACCCCATAAAAGGGGTAAATCACCCCCTTGGGGACATTCGAATGCAACCCCAAAGATAGGTGCACAAAAATAAGCCAAAAGAAAAAATAAGAAAAATTTTGTTGCTCACAGAAACCAACAGAAATCTTACCAAAGTTTAAAAGAAGAAGAAAGTTTTCTTTCCTAACTTCAAAAACAAAATAATACATTTTCCGAAATGACATACTTTAGAAAGAACGTTGCAATATCGCAATAAGATAGAAGTAAATATACTGAAATAGAATTGAATGCCAAATTGTAAAAAAGTCGCCAAAAAAATAATTTTTAATATTGTCTTTCATTATTTATTAAATGCAATTATTGCTGCAAATTACAGTCCAACAATAAATAATCACATTGCAAAAGTATATTTGGAGCAATTTTTTCTTTTAAACTCAACTGATCCTAAAAATTTTAAGTATTAGCAAGGCTACACTAGATAGCGCTTTATACAGGCTTCTTCATTTGATCAAATTCCTTGGGATAAAAACGGACGTCCTTTTCCAGCGACATCTATCGAATTTTATGGTAACTAACATTTCTACAAATCAAATAATAAAAGACAAAATTAAAAGTTAATTTGTTGGCGACCATTTTACAATTTGGCATTCAATTCTATTTTAGTGTATTTTAACGTTATTTAATAGCTCGTTCGATTTGTTGGTTTATTCTGCATTTTAACGGCTTATTTTAATTAGTTAGCGAATTATTTTTCATTTTAATTGGTTCTAATTATTTATTAACTATGAAACGACACTGGCACCGCAGAGCGATAAATGGCGATTTTGGAACGATAGTTCCATCAAAACTTTTGATGAGTTTAGATGGTCAAATTAATTTATTTGGCGATTTTTTTTACATTTTAATGGAAGTTCTCCGTAAAGCTTTTGAGAATATTTCAATAACCGAGATCTTTGGTAGTATGTACGTTTCAGTTATAGGTACGTTTTTTAACTTGGCGATGTATTTTCTTACCACCTAAGCGAAGATTAAAATTTTAAGTCTGCATCGTCTTCATGGTTGCTTCTTTTCTCTTATTTTGCATTGTAATTTAAATTTCAATGATAATAATGGCTCGATATATTTATTTAACTTATTATGTTACATGCTAATGGAGCTTTTGAAGTTGATTTGGCGAGTTTTTTAATAAGAATTCTCACATTATTTCGCAGCTTTTTTTTCAGTTGGCCCATTATTTTACTTTCAAGTATTAAACGTATGTGTGAAATTAGAAACAAAAAAGGGAAGATTTCGGTGATTGGAAGTCTGGTTATCTTTCCCTATTGGCGTTAAATCTTTGTGGCCAATTTATGAGCGAGGGAAATACTTCCTTCGCAAACATAAACTAAAGAGCAACAAAATAAAGTAATTATCGCCAAAAATTTGACAACCACACCAGATTCCCAATTATCGAAATATTATCAATGTGTGAAATTTAACATAAAAAGAACATTACCTTTTTCTTTTGTGTAAATGAAAACAAAATTTTACAGTTGGTCGTCGTTAAATTGTAGTTTTGTTTATTTTTTTCGTACTTGCTCTTTAGTACCAAGCGATTATATATGCTCATTTCGTTGTTACTAAAGAAATTAATATGTTTTGTTGTCAATCGTCTTTCCGTTGAACACCAATCGCTTCATTGCAGGGCATTCATTCTGGGGCATCAAAAGGAAATGTCCCTACGAATAGATTCGCCA
The DNA here is from genome assembly GCA_038373865.1 of Uloborus plumipes. Taxonomy (NCBI): domain Eukaryota; kingdom Metazoa; phylum Arthropoda; class Arachnida; order Araneae; family Uloboridae; genus Uloborus; species Uloborus plumipes. The sequence continues at coordinate 13,377 of JAXGGA010010305.1, read as the reverse complement.
TTTATCGCTCTGATGGGTCAACGCTATCAAAATGAACATATGAGCTTTTGCGTAGCAATTAAGATCGTGTGAGCAACAATAATGAAACTAAATAGTAAATAGAACAATATTATTTCATTGCTACATTTTTATTTATCGGCTGCGAATATAAGCGTATATTTTATTAATGCAGATATGTTAAAATTGAACGCCATTGCTATATGTTGCTAATTCGAAGAAAGTAAACAATGAATGAATGTCGTATGACTGAATCATGAGTTGCGACCAACTTTACCTGAAAAGTGAATTCATTTCCCCTAAAAAGCAGTACTAATAAGGCCTTCGGCATCAATTCACTCTGTACTCCACTTCAGTTAACTATATCAATATTTTTCAACCCTTGAAGATAGGATAAACATCACTTTTTACAGCAGAAACAACATGCTAATAAATGTAAACAAACATTTAGGAGGTCCTTTTTCAGCGCTCTCTAGCGGGCAAATCTTTACCATTGATGTTTTGGGTAATGAAGAAGCCTGTATAAAGCGCTATCTAGTGTAGCCTTGGTATTAGTCATAGAAATTTCGTGCATTATTCTTCACAATGATAATAAAAACAATAAACATCGACAAAGATCAACCAGCAAACGATAAATTAAAAGCTAAATTCGTTCACTCAAGCCATTTGCTGCAATTTATATTGAAATAAATTAATAATGAAGTAAAATATGTTTTGCAGACGATAAATTTAGAATGGTATCCTGTATTTTAAGGAAAGGACTCGATTTCTCATTTGATTGACAGGTGCCATCTTATCACGGTTTTTAATATTTCATTTGACTAATTTTAATAAGGCTTGGAGTTTGGATTGTTACAAAAACAAATACATTTTTAAAATTATTAAGGGAAAAAGAACGAAATAAAAACGTAACCATGGTAACAACATGAAAAGTTGATTTCCGTTGATAAAATAATTCATTTCATCTCTATTTTCAAACAAATTTTATTCGCGAGCAAAGCCATTTTAGAATCGTTTGGCTTGCTTTACTGAAGGTAAGCCTTGAATTTCGGGATTCTAAAAACAATTGTTACAGCTCTCCTGATGATCGTAGAAACTTCGAAAAAACGTCATTTTGTGCAGAAAATTTCAAGCTTTCGAATGACATAAGACTTGAAAATGTGTATAAAATATTTCTTCCCTATTTTATCGAATTTCCGCTAAGAATTCGAATAGAAAAAGAACGAAATGGAATTTTCGAAAAATCGCTTCGAGGTGCAAAACTACATGCTACAAACTAATTTTGTACCAAGTGGCATGAAAATCGACCGAACGGTTTTGGCGCTACGCGCGTAACAGACAGACAGACAGAAGGAAAGACAGAGAGACAAACTTTCAGCTTTATTATTAGTAGAGATTTCACACATTGATAATATTTCGATAATTGGGAATCTGCTGTGGTTGCCAAATTTTTGGCGATAATTACTTTATTTTGTTGCTCTTTAGTTTATGTTTGCGAAGGAAGTATATTTCCCTCGCTCATAAATTGGACACAAAGATTTAACGCCAATAGTGAAAGATAACCAGACTTCCAATCACCGAAATCTTCCCTTTTTTGTTTCTAATTTCACACATAAGTTTAATACTTGAAAGTAAAATAATGGGCCAACTGAAAAAAAGCTGCGAAATAATGTGAGAATTCTTATTAAAAAACTCGCCAAATCAACTTCAAAAGCTCCATTAGCATGTAACATAACAAGTTTAATAAATATATCGAGCCATTATTATCATTGAAATTTAAATTAAAATGCATAATAAGAGAAAAGAAGACGATGCAAGCTTAAAATTTTAATCTTCGCTTAGGTGGTAAGAAAATACATCGCCAAGTTAAAAAACGTACCTATAACTGAAACGTACATACTACCAAAGATCTCGGTTATTGAAATATTCTCAAAAGCTTTACGGAGAACTTCCATTAAAATGTAAAAAAATCGCCAAATAAATTAATTTGACCATCTAAACTCATCAAAAGTTTTGATGGAACTATCGTTCCAAAATCGCCATTTATCGCTCTGCGGTGCCAGTGTCGTTTCATAGTTAATTAATAATTAGAATCAATTAAAATGAAAAATAATTCACTAACTAATTAAAATAAGCCGTTGAAATGCAGAATAAACCAACAAATCGAACGAGCTATTAAATAACGTTAAAATACACTAAAATAGAATTGAATGCCAAATTGTAAAATGGTCGCCAACAAATTAACTTTTAATTTTGTCTTTTATTATTTGATTTGTAGAAATGTTAGTTACCAGAAAATTCGATAGATGTCGCTGGAAAAGGACGTCCGTTTTTATCCCAAGGATTTTGATCAAATGAAGAAGCCTGTATAAAACGCTATCTAGTGTAGCCTTGGTACAGCTCATTCCCATATTTGATTTTTTGATTTGAACAATTTTTGGTTCAACTTTGAGCCGTTCAAATAACCGCCAAGTGTTTGACGCCATTGTCGCCAACTTGGCGAAATATCGCCAAGTTGGCGACAAATTTGGCGATTTTTTTTCTTTTAAATTTGGGTTCAATTTGGCGCTATTGGCGATATTTTGCGAAAAATCCACTGAATGATTTTAAAATCGGCGATATTTAGAAAATGAATCATTGTAAAACATGTTTTCCATTGTTTCGTGGCAAACTATGGGTGGAAATGTTCAAATTGCTATCGTGCTCACTCCTAGCACTATTTTAACACTAAGGCATCTACAAAGAAATTTACACGTAAAAGGGAGTAGTGTGGGACCCATACCAGATTTTTTTTCCCCTTGCCAGTATGTCTAAAGACGGAAAATATTTTTTAAACTTATTTATTTATTTATTTATTTATTAATTATTATTATTATTATTATTATTATTTTTTTTTTTGAAACCTTGGGCACGGGAAGCGACGGATGTTCTCTCTATCTTTAAAAAGACGTGTTCAAAATTCATTAACTTAAAACCCTAGCAAACAGCATGTAATTTATTGACTTTGTTTTTTGTGGGCACTTTTCATCTTTTCCATTTTTGGAATGTTTGGTATTTTGAAGCTGTTGTCTTGGTTACGACACGCGTGCAATCGATGTCATTAACGTCGTCCAGGCACTGAATGGTCTTCTATCGAGAGCTGAAGTTCCTTTCTTTAATTTACTACTGCACAAGTGCAAAGAATTGAAATTGTTACAAAAATATCAATTGAAATTGTATCAGGGGCGGATACAAGGGAGGAGTGATGGGGGCGATTGCCCCACCCTTGAGGGACTCTTATCCAGCAGTTTTTCGATTTTGAAGTTCAAAAAAAGCAAATTTAGATGATCTTCGATGATCTTCATGAGAAGTGATTGGGATTCGGGGCTCTGATCTGGATTTTTTTCGAAATTGAGGATCGAAACATTCGCAATAATAATGTGTTAGTCAGGATATGTGGTCAAAAAAAGGGAGCAAATAGAAAAAAAAAAAAAAAAAAACAATCGCCCTTCACTTGGAACATTTCTGGATCCGCCCTTGAGTTGTATGAACTTTGCCCAACATTACAAACTGTCAAACATAGTGGGAAGAATATGAAATTTGAATAGAGAATGTTTAGTGTCATGCAGTAAATACATATAGTCATAAATCTAATGCATCAATTTACTCTTAATTTTATAAAACAAAGCATCATAACCAACTGTAAGGATGATATGTGCCATGTTTTCAAAAATTAAGATTAAAGTGTTAAATTCTGAGAAATTTATTTTAGGAGAAGTTTGTCATATTCTGCGAAATTTAGCTAATTTGATAATTAAAATGCTGCAACCCATTTCATGAAAACTTTTAAGAGTTTAAGAGGTTAATTCCACTAATATAACATATTTTGATAAGCCTGAATAAGCATAGGGAGGAGGCGGCGGGGGTATCGTACAGCTAATGATACCCAAAGTGGGTGCTGGAGTTGTATAAAAGGGTGAGAACCTCTGATTTGAAAAAAAGTGATCGTTTTCACTTCATCTAAGAAAAAACTTTTAAAACCTTACTTTTTAAAAAATAATTATGAACTGTTCCTTAACCGTGGTGTGCTCGCTCAGTCCCTGGTAGGATTTCTCTGGTAAACAAATCAAAGCTTTATCAGCTCTTGCTAATATTTGAGCGAACTCAAAGTTCTAGAAAACACATTTTGAGTTTAGTGCATCTTTTGTCGTAAAGTTACCGTTAAAGTATAGTTATTCCATGAAATAACTGATAGTGTCTGTTCAAGTACAAAACTCTCTTGTATTTCATAGTTTAACTAGTTCTTTCATAGAATAACGATCTGCTGCCTGTTAAAATGTAAAACAATCTATATCAAAGTTTAGGTACTAGTCAGGGATTTAAAAAATGATCGTGTAAAACCCAGTGTAAAACATCGTGTAAAACATCAACAAAAAATGTTTTTGTTTTAGGAATAATGTTCTATGTAATTCCAAGTGTCATTTTAGTAGTTATTATTGTAACAAATGATTTAACGGTACATTTACATAAATATCATGTATACGCTTCATAAATTTGATAAATTGCTTGTTTTTCATTTTAATTGTCTATCATTAGTTTATTTATAGAATACCTAGCAATTTCATTTTGGATAAATTGTTTATTTTACATTTTAACTGTCTCTCATTAGTTAATTTATAGAATACCTAGTTATTTCACAGAATAACTAGTTAAAGGGTCAAATTATCAACATATTACACACTTTAACAGACACGATTATGTATTTCATGGAATAACTAAGTATTCTACGAAATAACTGCATTATACTTTAACGGTAACACATATATCATATTCAAAATTCTGAGGTAAAAAGGAATGACCAGGGATCTCGAAGTGTTTCTCCTAAAAAAAACTTCAAGCTTATCCTCATTGCAATGAAAAAATCATTCTTTTAGCATGATAACGAATAATCTTTAACAAAATTAACCTACTTATATAAGTCGAAATGTGATTGTCTAATGATCTCAGCACTGGCTTCTGGGGCAAACAAATCGCGGTTTACAACAAAAGATTTAAAACCCAGTCCATACTTTCTCTCAGAATTATTGTTTTTCCTTCCGTTACCAAAAAGTTTTTGAAAAACGAGGCCATCTCATGCGTTCGTTGACGAGGACACAAATCGGGGGATCGCGTGAGGTCCAGTTGAAGGGATGTTGCAGCGGAAAAAGCAAAAAAGAACGTTTTGAATGTCTTAACATTTTTCTTCGACTGTCTTGCAGTGCAATAACCGCTTGATTCTTGTATTTCATGAAATAACCGATTCCACTTACTCACCGTTTCTGGTGATTCTATTCCTTGCAACTTTATTCTTTCTTTTTGGTGAATGAACTTATAAAAGGTTCCGTAGACAGGAAATATTTAAAGTCAATCAAAAGGTAAACTGCTTTGACACCCGCTGCCAAGTGGGAAGAGTTTTCCTAAATTTGAATGAAAATGACGTTACGACTTGTCGCTTGTCAAGCTTTATCTTTCGTGGCCTGCAATTACTGCGTCATTTTGACACCATTTTTAGATGAAATGTGTTAAAAACTGCGGAAAATGTTCTCATTTCAGAACGAAATTGCATCTTCTGCTGCTAGGAAATGTAGACATAACTAAATGCTTTGAGTCAATGTTCGGGCAATGGAACAACATTTATTTGAAAATTTCAACAACCATCTTTATAGGTTGCTATCTTTAGTTCACTTCAGGTCGAAGGTTCTGATAACTGAGAAAATTGGCGGTTCATTTTATTATTTTAATTACTACCACTTTTTTTTTTTTTTGAAGATAAACCGTAGGTGCTAACTTTATTCCGACTTGACTTGTAGATGTAAATAAAACAGAACATATTTTCAAAAAATGTTTCATGGAATGGAGAATAAAAACTGGATTCTTGAAAATCGAATGCTCTAGAAAAACCACATCGGACATCGTCACCAAAATTCGGTGAGTGTGCTAATTTCTCAATAGTGGAAATATCCCTGCTTCACGACTTACTCTTTACATTAAAAGGGTGTTCTGACAAAAGTTGATAAAGATTCTTCAGCTTTGTACTGTCCGATAGACAAAAAATTTCTGTTCATCGAAAGTAAACAAATTGGAAAAGCTGCTGCCACAGATGGCGCGCATAGAATTTGAATTAACAAATAATAGAAACTGGCAGTTAGAATTCAGTTTCGGAGCTTGGATGCCACACTTTTGCTGTATCTTACAAAATTGGTCAAAAAAGTAAAACATTTAAATTTGGCCCTGACATGTCTCTCTGAACATGTTAAATGAGTAGGTTTTTGTTTTACCTCTTTTAGCAGCCATTGCCCAGAGACTTCAGCGCCTCCTGTAGTGTGGTTGAATTGCACATAGACTATTCTGACAGTTTGAACTTACAATTTGCAACAAATAATTTGTTGAAAAATTTCTATTCATTAAAGTCTGAAACTCTTCTGAAAAAGCTATTCCCACAAACGGCGTGCATAGAATTAGAATTAACAAATAAAACTGCTTTAAACACATTTTAAATGTGTTTGAGGTGATGATTTACCATCACCAGTATTATGATGACTACCAAGTTTTACTAAGTAGTAATAATTTTCCGAAATCTGACAATGGATGAAGAAATTCCATATGTAGGGGAATGTGGGGCAAAGTGACATGGTAAAATATTTCCACAGTTTGCTGTGCCACCTATCGATCAATGTTTTAACTAATTTTCTAGACATATGTTTGATTCCTGGGAAAAAATAAATAGTTCCAAAGATCACCAAGAAAAATTATACAAACAGTTTTCAAAGTTTGATGCCTTTATTCTAATATCCGTGATTTTTCAAAAACATTTCTTGTTATTATAAAGTGATGAAATTTTTGTAATTATCAGTTTAACTGTTAATTGAAATCTACTGTTATGCAGTGCGGTCCTTATTTAGTTTATATTAGGCTCATTTTGATTTTCAATGTTCAGTGTAATTTGTCAAGTGCACGCCGGGCAAAGTGGATACGCGGCAAAGTGAAATAGTTCATTTCTTTTGCTTATGACTGCATTTACTAAATCACGAACGTATTTCTTCATTTATTAATTTATTCACATTCTTTTGCTTATTACTTCACGTATTTACTCACTCATTCACTTATTTTGTTATCCATTCTTTATTCTATTCACTCATTTCTTTTTCTCATTTATTAATTAATTCATTTGTTTGTTTATTCATTTATTCGTTTATTTTTCATTCATAATTCATTTGTTCGTTTATTTACGCATTCATTTGATGAAAATTAAAGTACATCGTTAAATAGCAAAATTTCATTACAAAAAATATTTTATTTTTCACTTTGCCCCATTATTTTTGAAGGTGCAAAATAACTGCCAAAAATGAAAAATGGCATTTCAACGATAGTTGTATCACAAAATACATTGTTCCTTCTTTGTGTATACGGATTTGTAGAACAAATTTCCAATTTGTTCATTTTGAAATTGGCCAGCTATCTTAACTGTTCCACTTTGCCTCACATTCTCATACTTATCAAAAGCGCATAATTTTTGAAAAAGGTTAAAATAATAAATATAAAATCTAATCTATTAATAATAAGCGTGTGAAACAATATCAGCATTGCAACTGAATAATCATTCAAAAGAAATTTCAATATCAGTGATTATGCCCCATTACGGGCTATATATTTTTTCTCTCATATGTCATCGCTACAATTAAATTATTTATTTATTTATTTTGTGAAAAAGCACAGACGCTACACAAAATAGCCTATGATGGCGAATTATTAGTCCTTCAGATTATGAAACAAAGTAAACGGAAGTAGATGCATAGACATTTATGGGTCATTTTCACCATATGCTTACGTTTCAGAATTTTTAAGTAATTTTTTTAACTTGCTATTTTTTGTTAGAATCACTAACAGATGATTTGTCACATATTTTAGATGCGTGAAAAAGCTATTGGTTGTACACTTTGATGCATAATTAAGTATTCAAATGCTGTTGAAAAACTGTAAGTTGCAAGGAAAATTGTTGTCCGTTAAAATACAAAATCGATATGAAATCTCACTTTAAAACTACATCATAGCGCCTAGAACCAACTTCAATTGATATTTTTTGGGTCCCTGAAGCTTAAAACGATGTTTGCGATCATTAAAATACTGATCAAAAACTGTATGGTAACGGACTTGACATTTGGTAACGGATTTGACCAGTAACGGACTTGACATTTCAACCAAAATGTCAAATTATGGCTAGGTTGTCGAATTTAAAAATTAAACAACAATATACATTTTCTTAGAGTTGTATAATAAACAATATTTCGGGGTAACAGTTGAGAAAAGTAAAAATTAATACCAAAATCTTTGGTAACAGACTTGACAAGGAATAAAAATACGCACCTGGAAGAAATCTTGTGTGAAACGCCACAGCAATACCTCTCGACTCAGGAAAACAAAATGGTAAGAAATAGTTACGCCATTAGTTTGTTAAGTTAACTGAATACGTGTTACCATCTTTTGACTGCAATAAATACCTTTTTTAGCTCAAATAATCTTAAGGTAACGGACTTGACAAGAACTGCCGGACAAAATATATACATACATTTCTTAATGAAAAAAAAAATACTATTGTCAATATTTATTATGAATATCATACACTAATAGTCAATATATAAAAATAATTTATTGTAGGGTGAGTTCTGGTAAGTGCGTACCCTTTTTTTCAAAGTTCATGTTCTCAAGGATGCTGCTCTGTTGAAAAATCTTGTACACTCACAATTTTTTTTTAGTTTTCTTTCCAGATCCTTTACTAAAATTTTCAAGCATATAATATGTCAAATAAATCATAAACATAGGTTTTGTGACCTGGTTTATGACACCTATTCTATAAGGTACGCACTTTCCCTACCTAGCGGGGTAAGTGCGTCCACCTTAAATTATGTGAATATGAACAGGAAAAAACTTCTGGCACATATTGAATATGTTAGGTAGTTGCCTTGGGATAATTCCTAATACTAGAGATCAGCACTTGCTTGCATGGATGAAACGCAATCAGTGATATCCCACGTGTCTTACGAACAACTGTGATTTGAAGATTGAGAGTATTGTGTTTGTGATTCTTCCTCTGTCCTTTTAATAAGACCAAGTGAGCAAATGTAAGTTGTTTTTATTTAGTAATAATCACTTATAGTCTACATAGTTTTTTTAATACATTAATCAGTCTGTGTTTAAGCCAGGGTTCGCACTTACCCCTTCTTAAATGTAAGATGAGACATGTGCGTCCAATAGCGTTGTTGTAAGTGCGTACCCCTGTGATTTTCTTTAATTCTATTTATATAAGATCGTTAGGTGACCTGAGTGAACAATTCGTTTTTTTCCAAATAAATACGGTTTTAAAATATTTTTCTTATTAGAATTAGCAGCAGTAAGAAAAAACACAAAATCAAGAGCAAAAAAAAAAAAAAGGAAAATAATTGATCATGATATGATACTCGTGCTTTTTTTTTTTTTTGTCATTGAAATAGTTTTTCACAAGGTGTTCTTAATTTTCTTAAATATAATTTAATTACGAGTATTACTCCACCTTCGTTTTTTGAATCAGTTGGTTCCTTATTTAGTGTTTCACTTAATTTCATTGCTTCATTTGTCATTCTGGTTTAAATTAAGTATAGCTTATGATCGCTATTTTCAACAAAAAATTTACTAACTGATATCTAAAAGCCAATATGTTTCAGAGGTAATGAATCAAATTGAAATCTTATGCCACAATCAATGTACGAGTAAATATAAATACTTGATGGAAATGACGTAGGATTTATAATCGGCTTATAAAAGAGTTATAAGCAAAATTAAAGGTGAATTACGAGAGTCGGATTTTCCACGTAACGGTACACACTTGCCTCATCATAATAGTACGCATATGCCTCATGATAGTGGTACGCACTTGCCCCATCATAATGGTACGCACTTACCCCCACCTTACTTTCAAGAAAGGGAAAGTGCGTACCGTCATATAAACAAATTTTAGTCAGAGTATTTGATCAAAATACCTCATGTATATTATTAGTAACTATTACTCAAAAGAAACAACTTGCATTTCTTGACTTCAATTGCTTGGTATGACTACAAGAGAAAGTGAAACAAAACCTTCTTAATCTTTACTTTAGAGTTTTTTTTGAAGACATTAAAGTTGTCTCTGATTGTGTTTCATCTATTGAATCCAGGCCTGAATTCTACCTATTGAAATTATCATTAGACAGTGATTTAACATAGTCGATGTGTTACAGAAGCCATTTCAACCCAGTGTTCATATAATTCCCAGTGGACGCACTTACCCCGTGGACGCACTTACCAGAACTCACCCTATATACTTTTTTATACAATTAAGTATATAAAAAAAATAGTTGAACTTGCGAAAATTGGAAATGGACAATCGTTTTTGCCTTGATTCTCATTTTTAAAGACTTATGTAAAAATAAATAAATAAATTTCAATAATTTTTTGAGTGATAGAATTTTTTTGGGGGTATTTCTTGCAGAAAATAATTGTTCGCATTGAATTTAAAATATAAGTTATGCTTCAAAATCGGCTTTTTAACCTCCGGACAGCAAATGTAAGCAAATTTTGAAAATAACCCTTATTCTTTGTTCTATGTTCTCGCTATTCACTAAATTTTATTAATTTCTTATTTCGGTACACAATGAAAGTTTGTAATTATTCATTAGTTACGCCATAGTGAATAAATTATATTTCATTGTAAAAGATTAAATGCATTTTTCCTCAAAATGTTTTAAAAGAATATAACAAACAAGAATTTAATTTGTTCAGTTGATTGACATTTGTACTGAGCTAGTAATATTGTGTGTTGTCGATAAATGCCGTGCATTTTGGAAGCCGGTCTGCTACTTAATGAAGCATAATGTTCAGATCAGATGTTTGTTTTGTCCAATTGTTGTCTCACATTTCATGCCATTGTCTTCATCAAACTAATTTCATTTGATGATCTTCAATCGGCCACATTGTGTTTGCTATATCTTTGCAACGCAAGAACGTTATGCAATTTGGCAGACATCACAATTTGATCAACCTATTGTGTAGTATTTGTATTGTTCCATAGCGTTTCAAAATTAGAAAGAACGAATGTAAATAAAATGAGACTTCAATTAAAAAGATGACCTTTCAGGCTCTCCACAGAGTAAAACGTTGGACATTTTTTTGAACCCGGAGGAAATGGGACACCTATCCTTCTTCTCCTTGATCAGATGATGCATCAGCACTTGTAATTTGTAAACCAATGACATCGATTCGGCGAACGAATCTATATACTGTCGGCGCCGCTTAAACGAATACTGTTGGTTCCAAGAAATATTATTCGATTAAACGGGGTATTCGATTAAACGGGGATATTTAACATTACGTCTATGGCATCGATTCCGAGATATTATATTCGTATAAGCGGGGTATTCGTTTATCCGTTACCCGATTAAGTGGGGACGACAGTACATAAAAATGGATGGATGTTTGTTCCTTATACAAATCCACAATTTTCGTCGGATTTTCTTCAAACTTGGCGCAGAGGTTCCTTGATGCACTAGAATTCACATAGTCGGGGGTTTGAAATTTTAAAAAAATCCAAAAATAAAAGCTCAAAATTAAAAATTTTTGTCTCAAAATGGCCATTTTCTTTCAATATCGACTATATAGGAGTAATAGAGATAAGCCTTTAAGCATACAAATTGATAAAATTTGACACATTTTAACATGAATACTAGCTGCCAGGGCAGCTAGATTAGCTTCCTGCGGCATGTTGATGCATAACGTCTCCCCTCTCTAACTTTTACCTCATTCTGAAGTTATATTATTTGATATAATTTAATGTTCATTCGATTTCAAGACATACCACGCACGTGGCCCGGCGTTGCACGGGCACTTCGTGCCCTGAAAGTAGTGAGAAAAAAATTTAAAGAAAGTACTCCCCGCCAAGGCGGCTCGCTTACAGGCGCTTCACGCCTTTACTTTTTTCCTATATAAAAAAAATCATTCGAATTATTGAGATGCTTCACGCCTTCAAGATGGTGAGGAAAGTTTCAGTAAGTTCAGCTCGCTCAAAGGAAAAAAGCAGACATAGATACTCAGTTTTTAATATAAGTAGATGGCTCTTCAACAAATAAATGTTTCAAAATATTACCAGTAGCTAGCGATAAAAATTCTACGTAAGTGGCCCGCTTATGAGTTTCGTGTTTGATTTAGTTAAGCCTTCATTCAAAATTCTCATTATCATTGTTATTATACTGTTTCATAGCAACGACGGTTTGCAAGAATGGATTTCATATTTAATCATTTATTAGGCTTAATCGCTTTAAACTTGACTACTTATTAATTGATATCTTCGCTAATTAAAATCGTATAATTATATCAATTGAAACTAATGAAGCTTGAAAAATTACCTATCTATCGGTACCTGGTTCGACTTTCAGTTCATTGGCGTTCAGGAGAAAGAAGCGTGACATAGAAAGATAGAAAGATAGTTAGAAAGATAGTTAGAAAGAAAGATAGTGAGAAAGATACTCAGTTTTTAATATAAGTAGACTAGCTGCCAGGGCAGCTAGATTAGCTTCCTGCGGCATGTTGATGCATAAGTTCCCCCCTCTCTAACTTTTACCTCATTCTGAAGTTATATTATTTGATATAATTTAATGTTCATTCGATTTCAAGACATACCACGCACGTGGCCCGGCGTTGCACGGGCACTTCGTGCCCTGAAAGTAGTGAGAAAAAAATTTAAAGAAACTACTCCCCGCCAAGGCGGCTCGCTTACAGGCGCTTCACGCCTTTACTTTTTTCCTATATAAAAAAAATCATTCGAATTATTGAGATGCTTCACGCCTTCAAGATGGTGAGGAAAGTTTCAGTAAGTTCAGCTCGCTCAAAGGAAAAAAGCAGACATAGATACTCAGTTTTTAATATAAGTAGATGGCTCTTCAACAAATAAATGTTTCAAAATATTACCAGTAGCTAGCGATAAAAATTCTACGTAAGTGGCCCGCTTATGAGTTTCGTGTTTGATTTAGTTAAGCCTTCATTCAAAATTCTCATTATCATTGTTATTATACTGTTTCATAGCAACGACGGTTTGCAAGAATGGATTTCATATTTAATCATTTATTAGGCTTAATCGCTTCAAACTTGACTACTTATTAATTGATATCTTCGCTAATTAAAATCGTATAATTATATCAATTGAAACTAATGAAGCCTGAAAAATTACCTATCTATCGGTACCTGGTTCGACTTTCAGGTCATTGGCGTTCAGGAGAAAGAAGCGTGACATAGAAAGATAGTTAGAAAGATAGAAAGAAAGATAGTTAGAAAGATACTCATGTTTTTAATATAAGTGAT
>JAXGGA010010304.1:0-47533 GCA_038373865.1 Uloborus plumipes | reverse complement strand
CTTCAACAGTGAAGAAGACAACATCCCTGCAATTCTGGGAGGTGTCATGGGGTGCTTCATCATTCTTGGAATTTTTCTGGCCGTTTTGAGCTACCATCTGCTGGAGAGAGCTAGAACAAAGGAAAACACAGTGAAAATGACTATGGTAATACACTTTCTGATATTCGTTTCTGTACTGATGAAAACCTTCAGTATGGAATTAATTTATGGAAAAAAGTTTCACGAGAATTATAATTTTACCCAAAGAACAGAAAATAAACTGGTAAAGTGAATAAGTTAAAGCATGATCTGGGAATCAATTTTCTCAGAAAATTGAGATACTGTTAACCCTTTGGAGCCGGGCGGAACACATGTTGTATTATAAGTCTTTTTTCTTTAGTGGAAGAGGTTGAGGTTTTCACTCGAACCCTTTGGAGCCGGTTATTTTTTCAAGGAGCCGGTTACACCTGGTACGATAGTTTATACCTTCTCTTTTCATTGGAAAAGAAATCTGTGGTTCAACTGTCCTACTACCTAGGTCGAAAGAAAAATTTCTAAATGAACAGCCCGGATTCAAAAGGTTAAGAATTCAGTTTTATGCTTTTTTTTAATGCATGAACACACGCAATCTTTTAAGTGCTTAGAGTCCCTACCCTGTAAAAAAATGAATGTTATTTTTACTGTATAATTCAGCTTTTTTTAATTTAATAAACTGTTAAACTGCTAATATTTCAGTAGTAAACTAAAATTGCTAGTTTACAGTAGTAAACTATAAAACTGTTAGTTTTACAGTTTATTACTCTGCATTTTAAAGTTTTAAACTGGAACCTCTGCTGCCAGTGTTACACTCTTGTTTCTACAGTATAGTACTGCTAATTTTATTGTAATATACTGTAAAATTGCTAATTTTGCAGAAATAAATTGTTAAATTCCTATACTCCCCGACAGCAACTTAACTTGACCCTGAAATGACTACGCGCGGAAGAAAAACGGAGTAAACAGAAACCTTCTTGGTGAATTAGAGGAGATCGCCAACTGTGCGTGAACTCTTATTGGATGGCGCGTTAGTTTCAAATGGGTTACGCTTCCGCACTACTCTGTTCGTAAAATTGAAAATACAGGGTGGCGCAAAAAGATGGGAACTTTTGGATTTGATGTTGGCAGCTCTGTGAGGGGCGGAGAAACGGGAGGAAGGTGGCAAGTTGTACAGTAGCATTGGAGATTTAGTGGCCATGGATCAGTGGAACGTACAAGAACGTGTAGTAGCCGTGCGCGCTTATTATAAAAATGGTGACAGTTTGGTTCAGGCTTTACGCGAGTTTAGGCGGCATTTCAACTTTCCTCCTCGCGCTCGCATTCCAACGAAACATGCAATTCGAACGTGGGTTGACAATTTTGAGCAAACTGGTTCAGCGGTCAGGCGCCTGTTTGGTAACCACGTCATTTCCAGGAACGCTGACATTGTTTGGCCACCTCGTTCCCCCGACTTATCAGTGTGCGATTTTTATTTATGGGGTTACTTGAAGAGTGTAGTCTACAATACACGTCCCAAAACCCTACCTGCACTCAAAACAAGGATTACAGAAGAGATCGCAGCAATACCACTCGACACTTTGCACCAGGTAATGCAGAATTTTCAAAATCGACTTGCTGAATGCATCCGGCAAGACGGACATCATCTTCGCAATATCATCTTCAAAACTTGAATGTTTCTTAAATTTCCCATGTTGTAGTGTACATTAGGCATCCTGAATAAATTTAAAAAAAATTATTCCTTGTTTTTTTCTTTTTTCAAAAGTTCCCATCTTTTTGCGCCACCCTGTATTAAGAAAATTACGAAGATTATGACAAAAAAAGGCTACATATGCGTAGATGAAACACTCTAATTCGATTTCTAAAAGGAAGGATCTAATTTCACCCAAAATTCAGACACCGCACAAGGAACTACTTCCTTTGCTTGGTCTCAGCTTATTTCTCTATAGTCAAGAAAGGTTGCAATCGAGTATAATTTTACAGTTATAAACTGTAACATAGCTAGCTTTACGGTTTATTACTGCACTCTTACAGTATTAAACTGGAACCTCTGCTTTCAGTGTTATTTTATAAAAACAACCAATTTTTTTTTTTTTTTTTGCAGTGTAGATCAGTGGTTTAACCCATTTATGCCGAAGTTTTTTTTAACAATTTTTTTCAATTTTTATCTGCTTAAAACTCTTACTTGGAATGGTTTACATACATTTTACGCTTAAAATAGTTCGCCGTTGTCATATTTATTAAGTTATTTAACGTCCTGTTTATGGGATATTTTGCAGATATGTGAGCAAAATACGACCTTACTTGACTTTACTTGTGCAAAGTAACATTACAGAAGGTATCTGTGATCCATTTTAAGCAAATAATTTTAAAATAGTTTCATTTTATGAAAAATAAGTTTGCACAAAAAAACTTACTTTCTGTGGCTACCCATGCTGGATCGTTGCTTGACTGATTTGTCTGAAAATAGCTGTCAGTAAATAACTCTGATGTCCAAATAGCGGCTCTAACTGGTTTTCTCAAGAAGAAGGACTCTTTAACTTGTGAAAAACAGCTTTAGAGTAAAAGGATATATACCCATTACAGGTTTTTGTATGCAGTAACTAACAAGCATCCCGTTTCTAGGCTACTGGGCATAAATGGGTTAAACATCATTTTAACTTAATTTAAGCAATGACAAATGGTAATTTAACAGTAACAACAGCATTTGATTTTGATTGTAAATATGTTTGAACCATTTCCACAGAGAATGAGTGGCTTTGATGATAACGAGCCTCTGAAGCCAACCAACCTCAAGCCAAATTTAGCCAAACTGAGGATCGTGAAGGAGGCAGAGCTTCGGCGAGGAGGAATTCTCGGCTATGGAGCTTTTGGAACTGTTTATAAGGTAATTAAGACTTGCTTTTCTAAGCCTTGATGTGTGTTTTATGTGGTTTATCCCAGACAAAATACAATGCTTGTACTGCAAACATTTTATTCTCACAAAATAAAAAAATAGCATTGTTTTCAGAATAAAGGTTTTTTTTTTTTTGTTTTTTTTTTGAGGGGAAGGAGAATTTGTCCCTCACCCAAACAGACATTGCAATTCAGTTATATACTTCATATGTTGACTACTATGTTTGCAACTATTTTCTTTTTTGTCCCCGACAGAAGCATTAATTTTCTGTATTATTCAATTTTTTATCCTGTGGTTTAAGCCAGATATCATATTTGTAAAAGTCTTATGTTTCTCTAAAACCTCCACTGTTTAAGGATGCTGTCACATGCACTAGCGGAAAGATTTAATTTTTATAAAAGTTTGTGATACTGATGGGAACTAATGTGTATAATAATTGCAATATAGTCGTGATATAGTACGTATGTCTTTGATTGAAACTGATTAATGGGAAGATAACTGGATTTCCACTGCAAACTTCCGCTACAAAGCAAAATTTTTACTTTGTCACTGTTAACTCTTCTGCACTTTTTACATTTTAACTTTGAAATTGAGTGTCTCTGATCAATTTTCAGGGTGTCTGGGTACCAGAAGATGAAAATGTCAAAATTCCTGTTGCCATTAAGGTGTTAAGAGATGGATCATGCCCAAGCTCAAACAAGGACTTTTTAGAGGTAAGCTGCTCTGTTGAGCTTAATTTTATCGATAAATGTTTCTCATTATTCATGAGTTTAAAAAAATGAATTATATCATATCTCATGCAAGATCAGATTCATATATATTCAATTCTATTTCATGCATTAATTTCTTACTTGGATTCGTAAAGGTACATTAATCGGTGAGTTTTCTATCAATGAATCATACTTTAATGCTTATAATTGCATGCAAATTAATAAAAAGTTTGGTACTTACGTATTAAGTCCACGCCAGCTATAAATTTGGCGAAGTTTTTGGCGGTTGTTTTTTGCACGTGCACGCAGTTGTCTAAAACTGCCAAAAGAAACCTGACAAATAAACCGCCAGATCTGTTTTTATCACCAAATCAGTAGCTGGGGTGGAGTTAATACATGAGTACCAAAAGTTCATATTGTCATGTCTACTTTTTTCTTCTTATCAGGAAGCATATATAATGGCAAGCGTGGACCACCCGAATCTGTTGAAACTTCTTGCTGTTTGCATGGCTTCTCAGTCGATGCTGGTGACACAGTTGATGCCCCTGGGCTGCTTGCTGGACTATGTGCGCTCGAATAAAGATAAAATAGGGTCCAAGCCTTTGTTAAGCTGGTCTGCTCAAATTGCTAGGGTAAGTTTTTGCTTTAACCCATTTATGACCAAGTTTTTTTAACATTTTATTTTCAATTTTTATCTGCTTAAAACTCTTACTTGGAAAGTTCTAAATACATTTTAGGCGTCAAATAGATCACCGCTGCCATATTTATTAAGTTATTCAATGTCCTGATTATGGGACACTGGGCATATATATGAGCAAATGAGCAATTTTATACAAAAGTGATATAAGTATTTTTGCAAACTAACATTACGGAAGACTTCTGTGATCTATTTTAAGTATATCATTTTAAAATAGTTTAATTTTATGAAAATAAGTTCGCAAAAAACGCCATCTTTCTGAGACTACCCATGCTGTATCGATGTTTGAGTCAGTTACCTAAAAATAGCTGTCAATAAATTAACTCTAATGTCCAAATAATGGCTCTAACTGACTTTCTCAAGAAGAAGGACTATTTAACTTGTGAAAAACAGCTTTAGTAAAAGGATATACCCATTACAGGTCTTCTGTTACGCAGTAACTAACAAGCGTCCCGTTTTTAGGCTACTGCGCATAAATGGGTTAACTAGAGAGCAATGTGTTTTTATATCACTCAATAGTAGAATTAACCAATGAGGTACTTTATTGATTAACTTTGCTATTGAGTGGTCTAAAGTTTAATATAGTTTAGCAATGCAAAATACCTGTGTTCTTATTTTTAAGGGTAAATATCCAGGTTTTTTTTTACCTGTGTAAATACCCCAAAGGGTACTTATTTTTTTATTAAACTTTATTCAGACAAAATGCCTGCATTTGTGTATTATATGAAACCAAGTATGTCAGACAGGGACGTCATTTCAAGTTTTTCCTGGGGGGGGGGGGGGCAAAGGGTGAAAACACAATGCAATTTCATCGGAAAACAGCAAAAATCACGCCCACTTACATGTAAATACATTAGTTCTCAAAGCCAAGGGGGTGGGGCAATTGACCCCCCCTGCCCCCCTAAATGACAGGCAGGATGGCAGATGATTCTTTTTGGTTTGAAGAAAGTTCATTAAAAGAAAAGAAAAAAAATAGAAGTTTTGTGAAAGAAACCTTTTAGTCTGTGCAATATAAATCGTTCTGAAAAATGCAAAAAAGGTTTATTTATAGTGCCTTATACTTTATTTTTTTTCATGACATGCTTTCAAATTAACTGAAGAACGGAGAATTTAAAAATTGGTATGTCCCTTCAAAAAAAAAAAAAAAACTTTTTATTGTTTTTAGCTTTCTTCTGCAATGCAATGCGACTGATTCAGCAACAATCTTTTGCAAGAAAAATTGCTATTAAACTGTTGTTTTATGACTTATTATTTAAACTATTCAGCTGTTCTTTCATTGCTGAATTTCTCTGGCATAATTTTATTTACGTGAAAGTATTATTTGCATTTATGAAAGAAGGGGGCGGGGGTACGAATTACAAGAAAAAGGTAAAAAGGAAACATGCTAATCTAAAAAAGAACAATTAATGTAGAGGCTCCATAGCTAAATAGAAAGTCTATCTTTTGCATTTTTTACTTAAAAAAGAAAAAGAAAAGTAACTAACTTTTTTATTCTTTATGTTTAGGGTATGGCTCACTTGGAAGAGCGTCGGATGGTTCATCGGGACTTAGCTCTTAGAAATGTTCTTCGTAAGTATAAAATTTCCTTCAATTGAACCTTCCTTTTCGAAGCTGATTTCACCTGTGTTTAGATCAAGAATAATCTTTTATGCCCAGAGCATCATAAGAAAGAGGCAAAAACAAAGAATTTGAACCTTAAAATACTATAAAGCAGTGAATAACCGCCCCTAAGCAAGGGCTGAGGCAGAAACATGCAATACACCGCCAACTCGTTCATTTCATTAAAATTTTCGAGTTGTACCGTCCCCATGTGCGGTCGGTCGCTGGTATTCTAATTTCACATCAGCTACCAGTTTTGTTCGGCTCTCTCTGCTCTATAAGAGGATTTTTGCCTCCAACTCGTTTACTTTCGCACTCCATGCTGATGAGGGCATAATAAGCCTGAAACTGCAGTCCATGGATCGAAATGAATGAGTTGGAGGTGTATTGCATCTTAAAAGATTAGTTCCTCAATTTATCGTTCTTTTCTTTTTAAGTTATCTATTATTTTGTATGGATGGGGACAAAAAAAAAAGGATTAAGAAATTACAACTGCTTTCTCAGCTAGTTTTTTTTTTACTTCAGATTAGGATGCTCTTAGTCTGTCCATAGAGACAGGGCTCCTAACTAGTCTTTTTTCCCCCTAATAGTTTTAAGCAGTAAGTTAACATCTCTTCAGCCAGGGCTAAGGCATAACTACATGCAGTATAAAAACAACCCAATTATGCCTTCCAGAGACTGCAGTTTTGTCCTTATTATGGACTCATCAGTCTGGAATGGACTTTAACCGGCTGCAGACAGATGTCATTTCAATGAAGCTGAAAGCACCAACAAACTGGTAGCTAAACTAAACTTCGCACATCTGACAGTTTTTTGTTTTTTTCTCTTTTCAATATCTGGCTCATTTCATTTCACACTCCAGGGTCCCCCGTACCTACCACAGCTTAGTGGTTTAACCAGGATAGGACCCTAAAGAGCGCTCTGTTCTTAATTTTGAACCAGAACCTAGGGTCGAGCAAACCCTAGGCCCAGCACTCCCAGAGGTATCGTTTCATTGGAGGACTTTGTGACCACGACATTTTTAACGTCCCCCAGCCACCATTAATCAAAACTGTGGATCTTTGATCGGCTGGGATCGAACCCGGGTCCCTCCGAACACGAGTCCGATGCCTTACTGATCGGGCCACCACGGCCCCAATATCTGGCTCCTGTTTCATTTATAATTTCAAGATCATTTAAAATTTTTCCAGTTAGTCCAAGAGCTGGCAGCAACGATAAAACAACAATTTTAAGACGTCTGGCTCTTTAATATATCTTTCTCCATGCTCTTCTAAGCAATATGCCGCATGTCTGGCAGCTGAGAGTGATTGCATTTTTTACTGTGCCTCACACTTGTACTGGAAAAAATAGTGCTTTTTAAGTCCTTATTGGGCAATCCCACGTCAAATTAATCATAAAAAAAGTTTTTAACCCCACCATTTCTGATTTTAACAAAAATTGGTGTGAGGGACACATATGACAAGATAAATAATCCCAAAAAGTTTTGGATTTCTACTTCAAAAATAGTACAAAATACAGAAAAAGCTGTACAAAATAAGCTGTTAAAAAACGAAAAGAAAAAAAAATTCTGCAACTTCTTTTCTAATTATAGTAGAACTAGCCGGGTACCCGGCTCTGCCCGGGTAATGTGTTTCAGTGAAACTTGTTCATAATATTTTCAACATTGACCTTTAGGAACTGGGCGGTACACATGTTGTACCATAAGTCCTTTTTCTTTAGAGGACAAGGTTGAAATTTTCACTCGAACCCTTTGGAGCCGGGGATTTTTTCAAGGTTTCATACGTCTGGTACGACAGTTTACACCTTCTCTTATGAATGGAAAAGAAATCTGTGGCTCAACTGTCGTACTACCTGGGTCGAAAGAAAAATTTCCAAAAAAAGAGCCCGGATCCAAAAGGTTAAAGTGCACATCTATATTATAAATGGCTACTTCTGTAAACAATGGCTATTTTTTCTGTCTGGATAAATTAAAAAAATTGTATTACACACCCTAAATCCAAATAATGTTTAGGTAAATAGGAAATGTTATAAGCTTGGTATATCAAAATAAATATATATATTTGCAGTATCAATCACACTGGAGTCAACCATTTCCAAATATTGGACGATAAATAAGCCCCATTATTAATTTCTATCCTTGTGACTTGATTGGTAAAACCCACTTGATGAAAACATCCTATGTACCTAACAGGCACGTGCCGTGAACGAATGCTTAGGGTAGGCAGATGAGATGATTTGTGGAATAATTAATACATATGTTGAAAACGCAAATGATATTAACCGTGTAATGAAACAGTATGAATAAAATTGATATTTAAGTATTCCTTAGTATAAACATACTGTACAAGGATATTTATCGAATTCTATATAAAATACATTCTTCTTTCTTCCGTTGTGATGAAAATATCCGTCACTTTCATAAAAATTGAAAGCGGGGTCTTTTCTAATTTTGTTCACTTTCTTTTTCTAAAGATATCAAAACAAGAGATGATAGAATGCTCTTAATTCTTTTTATGGCCGAAAATATTCAATCTACAGAAACAATTGCGGCTGGTATAGTAAAAATTAACTGCAACAACACTAGTTTCTGGAAACAGTTGTCTCAGTTCATGTTTCAAAACTAAAATCAAGCACAATTTTTAGACTTTTTTCACAAAAAACTTGTTTCCATTTATACATCTGCTAAATCTGCTATCCGTCTTATAATGTCAAAAAAGTTCCCGCACTTTTTTGCTTGACTGTAAATGCATCCTTATCAGCATCAAAAGCTAATTTTTGAAATTTACTTCCATACACTAATGACATGAATTTTTCAGTTTTCTGTCGTCTTTAATTTTTAAGTATTTTTTCAAAAAGTTGAAATGAAACAACTATCCTGAGGTTTCAACTTAAACATGAGAAACAATATGACAAAGAAGAAACGAAACATTTGAAAATTACAGAAACATTTAATAGAAAGCATAACACCACAGAAAAAACGAATCGTAACGATGCGCAGAAGCGAGGACTACGCATAGAGGCAGTTTTCATTCTGCCTCTGCCTGCGCTTTGGCTGACGCGAAGGGGGAAAATGCTGCGGTACGGGGGTGTTTAGGATGGAGAGTATTGTATAGATGGGGAGGTAGAAAAGCAGCGCCGGTCGCTGCTTTTCAAGTAAACAAAAATGGGAAAATTCCATTTTTTTTTCTTTTTGGCTGTTCTTGCTGTGTAATACCTAAATATTTTTTTTTTCCAATCAACGTATTAAATGTCATTGAATGAAGTGGGGAGGTTGGTATGTTTTCTTCGTGGGTAGGCACTGCCTACCTTGCCTACCCAGACGGCACGTCCCTGGTACCTAATTAGAACGCAGTATTGGGAATCGGCCGAGTCCTGGTGAGTACCTAGGGCAGAGCCCTCTACCTCACCGGTCGAACGTGATTGGAAGGTTTCCCCCGAAAGGGACTAGTGTTTGATTAGACAAACCTATGTACCTAATTTAGAATTTTTTTTGACTATAAACACTGTCTATTTTCTAACTGTTGCCAAAACCAATTCTCTTTTTATTTAGCCCCGTTAGCGATTATTGGCACAGATGAATATAACAATCCTAAGAAGGCAATAAATTTCATACTTACTCCAGAGAAGCCTTGGTTCAAAATTTTCATTATGATCACTATTAATATTGTTGTTGCAAGGCAACAAATTTTTGCAACAATGGATTGAAAATTTAATAATTTAATGGAGAAATTACCTAAAATTTACTGTTTTCTGTAATAACTTTTTGAAACTAAGTTTTTTTAGAAATAAATTATAGCCTATCCTGATTCCTGTTAATGTAGCTATCTACAGTGAAAAAATGGTTAAAATCGGTCCAGTAGTTTTAAAGATTACCCCGGACATACATACATACATACAAAAGTAATCATTTATGTATATAGATGAAAATCCAAAAATCATTGTGAAGTCAAGAAATAGAGGTTTCCATCGATATATCACATGACGTACTTACGACAGGTTTAAGCTTCTAATTGCCCCTAATTACTGGTAAAAAATCACTATTTTTACCAGTAAGAATGCGATGCGCAGTAAAAAACGCAACCACTCTTAGCTGCCAGACACCCGGCAGACTGCTTAGAAGAGTACAGGGAAAGATAAATTAAAGAGCCAGAGGTTTAAAAATTGTCACTCAAAACGTTGCTAATTTTTAGACTATATAATCTCTTTAATTAATTTGTATTTTCTTTTCCAAAAATCAATATGAGTAAGTCACACCCCACTATAATTGGCCAATTTGAATGAAATGGGGTATATCAGTTAGAGTTCCAAACCATCGGTTTGTTGTGATAAAATCTTTCAGCTTAGTTTCTTCTTTTAGGCAAAAGTAATTTTAATTAAAAAATAATTTTTCGACCTATTAGTTGGCAAAGTTGCCCAGTTACAGAAAATTGACAAAGTTGCTAATTACGGAGTGCTGCCAGTTAATTGGTGCATACCTATAATTGTTACCCCCCTTTAAAAATTTAGCTAAAGGTCCCTTTTCTTTCAAAGACAAAATAAGAATCTTTTGGGAGCCCCACAGAGCTTATTTATTGCTCCCAATTTTTTCGCAGTCATTAATATCGATGTTGTTCATGGCAGTGACGATTCATTTGCATAGACGTTCATTAAACAAATTTCAAACTTCGAATTTGAACTTGTGACGTTACTTACAAGCAGAGCCGCCAACTGCTGCGAAAAAATCGTAGTTTCCACGAGCTAGAACGTGGAACTACGATGCTACGAAAAAGTGTCCAAAGCACAGGATTTTCTTTTTCCTTTGTGATTCCAAGAAGTATTTCAACCATTTCAGATAAAATCCAGGGTCATTCCATAGTGACTAACCTAACATTCAGAGCTGATTTTGCAACTGTTTTTACTTGTAACTTAAGGGATAAAAAATATTTTTTAGTTATGCTGGTGGATTTACAACGTACGTGGTATCTATGTATCATTTATGCTAAGAATTTAAAACAAAATCACTGACAGTAGATATTTTTTCAACCAAAATAGCAGTGTGACTAACGTAACATTTTTGCAACCCTGAAAATGAATGCTCATGTTTGAGGCAAAAATTTCTCATAGTTAAGCAAGTGTTAAAAATTGAATGATATATTTGAAAAATGTGTAAAGTTGGCTTTTAAAAACAAAAAACAAATTTATTAAATCTTAATTTTTTTTAGTCTTAAGTGTCACTTTTACTCAAGATGGAATGTGACTAACGTAACCATCGAATAACAAGCAGTAGACATATTACAAACTATTTATTATGGCTAATCTCAGTGATAATTACAATACTATTTTAATTTTTTTTTCTAATGTTGTATGATTTTTATTTATTTGTTTATTTATTTATTTTTTGATACTTCTTACACTTCAGTATTTTTTTTCTTCGGCTGAGGTTGACATTTCTATGGAATGACCCTCCACATAATAATCATTGAGATAATGTTGCTTTTATGCTTAATAGGGTATCAAATTTTTGTTTAAAAAAAACAAAGTGACTTTTTATAAATAAACGATAAAAAAAATAAAAATGAAGCATTTTTAAAAATACTCTGTTACTTGTCTTATTGCTTAAACATAAATTATTTATTGCGTCTGTTATATGGGTTATGTAACGTCATTAACCCCTCTCCACACCAAGCAAAATACTGGCTACGAATTTAGATTTTCAAAAATTAGCAGATGTGCTTACAAGTAATGTCATTTGTAATACTGTATTTATTTACTTATTTTTTATTTTTTTTCAGTTCAAACTCCTGGTTGCATCAAGATTACAGACTTCGGTTTAGCAAAGTTTTTGGACGTCCATGAAGAATACAAAGCTGCCGGTGGAAAGGTAATTTCTTGTTGCACACTATTTCGTTAAACCTTTTATGCCCCAACTGGACTTGGAAGTACCGCTTATATTAATTTAGTATTATGCATCCTAAATGAATGGAATCATTCTGGTACTTGAAAGTACCACTCCTTGTACTTTGCTGCGAGGTCGGCAGATGGTACATGCTATTGGAAAGTTTTCGTACGGGCCCTTAGGCTTAGGGGGCCTTAGACCCTACTGATTGTCAAAAACTTTTTCTTGGTATTCATATTGTTTGATGCATTTTCAACTAAAAAACTCCAAAAAATATATAAAAGTTCATTGCTGGATTAACCCATTAATGCCAAACGTCCCTTTTTAAGGACAGTCCAAACACGGGTCTGAATTTCCCCAAAAGGAACATTTCAACCAAATAGTAGTGTTCAATTAGTGCCTTGGTATTGTTTCAATTGGTTATAAACAGATTGCAGCACATAACCATTGTAAAGTGTGTTCTGTAGCAGTTTTAATATGATCTTTATCAAAAATGACATCGTTCACACTATCAAGAAAAAAAGCTAAGTTTTCAAAGTTATTCCCAGCTCCCCATTTTATGTTAGTTGCTGCTTTTATTTCTTCTTATGAAATGTCTTTTTAAATATTATATCGTTGGCAGAAAAAAATTTCAGTAATAAAAGTGCGTGCCCTGTGGGGTATTGTAACTTTTAAGGGACGATTTTCTTTCCTTAATTAAACAGTTATTTTTTACATGATATTTATTTTATTATTTTTCCTGTCCATTAAACACTGTTTGTAACCAGTATACAAAATATCTTTGGAAAAAAAATGTCAGGCATTAATGGGTTAATTTAAAACATAAAGGGTTAAATGTTACCGAATGCAATTCTGCAGACTCGGTTTAAAGAACACAGCTCCTTGGGACAAAAGACCTTGCCAGATGTCTTTACATCTATAAGCTCACTTTTGTATTGAAAAGGGGGTTCCTTGTAAACGCTAAAACATGTGCATGCAGTAATCTGCAAGTTTTGTGCAAAACATTGTTATTTTTATTGAGCAGTAAGCTTACAAAACAACATGCATTTCACATTTCATTTCACCCTCCAGGGTCCCCCGTACCTACCAGCTTAGTGGTTTAACCGGGATAGGGCCCTGAAGAGCGCTCTGTTCTTAATTTTGAACCAGAACCTAGGGTCGAGCAAACCATAGGCCCTAGCACCCCCAGAGGTATCGTTTCACTTGGAGGACTTTGTGACCACGACATTTTTAACGTCTCCCAGTCACCATCAATCAAGACGGTGGATCTTTGATTGGCTGGGATCGAACCCGGGTCCTTTCGGACACGAGTCCGATGCCTTACCGATCGGGCCACCACGGCCCTCTATTTGTGCAAATTATTCTGTCATTGTGCAAAACAACATGCAATGTACCACCAATTCGGTTATTCAATCCAGAGACTGCAGTTTTTTGCTTGCTGTGGACTCATCGGTCTGGAATCGGAAGTGGCGGAGGCAGATAGCATGTAGTAGAAGCTGAGAGTGCCAAAAAACTAGTAGCTAATGTTTACGAGTTGTTTTAAGTTTACGAATAGTGCTGTACCATTGCCGCGGCCTCTCGTTGGTATGTTAATTCGTTTTTTGCTCCCAGTTTTTCGTTAGTCTTATATTAAGATAGGGTAAGTGCTCCAGTAGTCGGCCATTTAAGAGATCTTTTGTTGATGTTGGCTAACCTAGAACTTTCAGCTATCAATACAGTAACAAAAACAAGGTAAAACTTTAGAATGAACCTTTCTGATAGTGAATCACCTACTTATTTCAGAAATTAAAAAAAAAAAAAATGTTAATATCCAAGCTGCTGTCAGCACTAGTAAATGCTCCAGTAGTCGGCCACAAAATCATCTTAGCTGAAAAATAAGCATAATCGCAATCTTGGATGATGGGCACACCATTCAAAATGAAATGACTCATTACTCATTCAAAAAAAGTACCCAGAACCCTACTGCCACTGGTTGATGATTGAGGATAGGTACATGAATGTGTGAATGCGTCATATCTGATTTTGAATTAAAAATGTACTATTTATGAGGAGCTTTATGTCATTGTGGCCGACTAATGGAGCACTTACCCTATCTTCCTCCAGCTCGGTTACTGTCTATTCCAAACGGATGAGTCCATAACAATGACGAAACTGCAATCTCTGGATGGAGTAACTGAATTGGTGGTACATTGTATTGTTATTTTAATTAAAATTAGCATATTATTTCGAAATTCTGAACTTTATGTCCTGTCAAACCGATGAGATTTTGTCATTCGAATTAGAAGTGGGTCTCCTCTGGATGCAACAATATGTCCCTCTGCAGTGATAATTCCTATCCCGGTTAAACCACGAAGCTGTGGTAGGTACGGGGGACCCTGGAGAGTGTGAAGTGAAGTGCAGTGATAATTGCCTTAGGTGCCCTTGCTCTCGTACCAATGTTTTACAAATGCAATACAAATACCAACAACAGGCTCTGGCCCCAACTGGGCTGGTCCTAGTCAAATTAAAGACCCCAATGAAGATCAATGGCCCTCTTAAAGCTATCTACTCCCTTGCTCCTTACCGCCTCTTCCGATAAACTATTCCAAGTTCCCACTACTCTGCTAAAATAGTAATTTTTCCGAATTTACAGATTAGCCTGAGATTTAAACAGCTTAAAACAATGGCCCCTTGTCCTGCTTTCTGTGCAAAAATCTTACCCTGTAACACCTCTCATTTTGATAAATTCAAACACCTGAATCATGTCTCCTCTGATTCTCCTTTGCTCAAGACTAAACATAATAACCATTCTAAGTCTAGAATCATAGTCGAAATTAGAAAATCCCTTTACTAACCTTGTAGCCCTTTTTTGTACCCTTTCCAATAAATTAATATATTTCTTAAAATAAAGAGACCAAAACTGAATCGATGCATTGATGTTTTATTGCATTAAGTGTGAGTTCGTATTCTGACTGCAACTAATGAAATTTGATTTGTGTTTTTTAGATGCCTATCAAATGGTTGGCTCTGGAATGTATAGAACACAGAGTATTCACTCATAAAACAGATGTATGGGCATTTGGTTAGTATGTGATTACTTCTTTCTAGATTTTCAGTTGAGTTTTATTGCTTTTTTTTTTTTTTTTAATAGTTTAAATCAAAAATTCGACTTCTGTACTCGGTAACCGATACAATGTTGTTGGACACAAATTGGCAAGTTTCTTCTTTGGCTCTTTCATAGGACTGTAAAGTTTATGTGGACAATTTTTATTCCAAATGTGTGCTGGTTTTGTTACTAAGTACGGTTATTAAATGAGTTATCATTAACAGTTTTGATTTCTCTGATTTATTTTAATGAAATTTTAATGAATGTTATCCAATTATTTACATTTGATCCCTTGGGTGATGATACTTACATCACTGAAAATAGGTCTTTAAAAGTTGCTGTAATAACTAAATTTGCATTTTATGCCAATTCTGCAGTTTATCAAAAGCCTCCCATTTTATTTTTGATAAGCAAAAATTGAAGCATATGAATAGTTAGGGTTTTTACAGTCTTTATATCTGTACCTAGAAGGTCAGGGACACTATGTTACAAAAACGAAATGTTCCAGAAGATGTGTTTGAAGTTGTTTTTTTTTTTTAATTTATTATTTATTTATTTATTATTATTTTATTTTTTTTTTTTTTGATTATTTATTAACTGGGCTGTCTCATTTATGGGGTTTTTAAATGAAAATTTATTTATTCTTATAATCTTTGGACTTGTAACTTTTAACATTTTGTGATATCAAGTTTTAGAATGTAATATAAATATTAAAAAAAATAATTTTAAAACAACCCTACACTTTTTTACTTCCTAGATACAGATGTTATTAGGATTAACTATATAAAGGTACCTATGTCTTTGTAATTATGTCGTTTTTACGGTTTTAAATGATGGTTCTGTTTTTGACATCTTGAAAATTTAAAACTGCTTCTGTGGGACTACTTTTGAACACTAAAATTGCAGATTTTCAGAATTCTGTTGCAAACCAATGTGTACATTCAGAAAGTATTTGTGTGAGTAAAATTCGATAAAGTGTAGAAAAGTACAAATAAGCACATTTAAAATGAGTTTAAAAAAACTCAGCAAACAGCTGTTTCAAGGATATAAAATTCAAGCCTCAGTGCATTGAAACGAAGGATGGTTCGCATGTCCAAAACTAGCAGTCAAGTGAGTGTCAACAACAAATGAACGAGAATCGTCTATCTCGTACTTGTGTGTTTTTCAATCAGATCTAACAAAAAACAGCCCAGAGAACTCGCCCCGCTTCCGATAGATCTTTTTAGTAAGAAAAGAGTTACTATTTCTTAACTAAGTTTTTTTTTTCCTCCAAAGGTGTGACACTGTGGGAACTTTTTACGCTGGGGGGACGACCCTACGAAAACATTCCGGCCCGGGAAGTGCCCGAGTTGCTCAGCAAGGGAGAGAGGCTGCCTCAACCTTCCATCTCCACCATTGATGTGTACATGATCATGATAAAGTGTAAGTTTTCCATTATTTTTAAAGTAAACTTGTTTCACGTACCCTATTTTCGGATCGATAATCTGCAGTTTATACCGTATTTTCGGGTAGATAAGTCGTGGCTTATACGTGTTTAAAAGCTGAAATTTAGCTCCTGCGGCTTGTACGCCATGGCGGCTTATACGATGCACAAGTTTTTTTTAAAGTACATGTTATGTTTATTTGTTACCTAAAACAAAGCAAACTAGAGTCTGACATCGAAAGCCACCACTGCAACGCCCTTGAACAGTTCGATTTTGAAAAGGGTGACAGCATTTTTGCTTATTCAGATGTTATTTTATTTTGATAGATCCGATAACGAAGGGGAATAAGTTAAGAAAAAAAAACATCAACAACTAACATATCTATAATAAAGGAATCCAAAGGAAAAACAAATAAAAAATTGCCTTAGACAAGGAAGGGGAATAAATTAAGAAAAAAAACATCAATAATAAGGAATCCAAACCCGCAAAAAAAGAAGGCAAAAAAAGAGTCCAAACGGGCAAAAAAAAAAATCCAAACGAAAAAAAAAGAATCCAAAGGAAAAAAAAATCCAAAGGGGAAAAAAATCGCTGCCCATTGCTGATGGAATGAGAAGTAAGGTTGCCGTAGAAACTAACCAGAGTGGGACAGGATTACTATAAGTTGCAGTCATCGCCAAAATGTTGTAACGTTTTAATTATATATGATATTGAAACACTGTTTTCAAATCAATGTTACTAATTCTTTGTCATTGTTTTTGAACAATGTCAAATAGGAGTATACTGCAGCTTAGATTCCTGCAGATTAAATTTTTAACGAAGTTTTATGCGGCTTATACGCCAATGTGGCGTATCTGATGAAACACCTTTTATTTTCTCCCGAATTTTTGCGAAGTGCGGCATATACGGTGGTGCGGCTTATCTCCTCGAAAATGCAGTACTTGTTTAAAAGCTGAATTTTAACTCTTATGGCTTATACCCCATGGCAGCGGCTTAGTATGTGAAAGTTTTTTTTTTTGTCTTTCTTTTCGTTTTTTTAAAGAACATGTGATGTTTATTTATTACCTAAAATAAAGCAAATAAGAGTCTGAGATCTGACATCGAAAGCCACAACGCCCGTGAACAGTTCTATTTTGAAAAGGGTGACAGCATTTCTGCTTATTCAGATGTTATTTTATTTTTCTTGATCCCATAAGGAAGGGAAATGAATTTACAAAAAAAAAACATCAACAATAACCAGGATCAATAAAACGGAATCCAAAGGAAAAACAAACAATATAAAAAAATTAACAAATAATAATTAAAAAAAATTGCCCCTTGTAGAGAGGATGGGAAGTAGAGTTGTGGTAAAAACCAAACAGAGCAGAACAGGGTTACTGCAAGTTGCAGTTATCGCCAAAATGTTGCAGCGTTATTAATATCTTGATATTGAAACACTGTTTTCAAATCAATGTTACTAATTCTTTGTCATTGATTTCAAAAGATGTCGATATGTGTTTACAGTGTAGGTTCTCCTTCTCTCAGATTGAATTTTTAACAAAGTGATAACTAAAAGACGGTTTCCTTATCTGGCTATGAAATTCCAGGAAATGGAAACAAAAATGGCTGTGGTCGTGTACGACCCTGCTCTCGCTAGCTAACGGGCAAGGCGAAAACGATCTTTCATCACCTGAAGATGAAAAAGTGATCATTCATTCGATAGTTTGAGTGAAACGAATGCCGTCGATTTTTCCTATGCGAGATTAATGCACTGTTAACATGTAAGTAACATAGATATCATACTTGATGTTCAAACATGTTGTAAGTCAATGAGACTTCAAATTTATCTATGCCGATAGGCATTTATGCCAAGCACAGAAATACCCCAGATAATATATTGTTTTAACCCACTGCCTCAAAATTTCTGGAAACTTTACATCTCTATGGATGACTAGTTTAACGTGCTCTGAAAGTAATTATGATGCTGTTTTGTGCAGCATTTAACATACCGGGTTTTTCTTCCTTCAGGTTGGATGCTTGACGCTGAGTCTAGGCCGTCCTTCAAAGAGCTAGCCCAAGAGTTCGCCAAGATGGCTCGAGATCCGGGGCGATACCTGGTGATACCTGGCGACAAGCTGATGAGGTTGCCGAGCTACACCCCCAAGGATCCGAAAGAGCTGTTGAGCTCTCTGAGCATGCCCACGGATGGCCTCGAAGTCATGATGGACGCTGAGGAGTACTTGCAGCCCAAGTTGGACCAGATGGAAGCGGATTCCAGGGATCCCTCGACACCAATAAAAGTAAATCATTTTGTGTTAATTTTGGCATAAACCTTTCATTGGAAATGGTTCAAAGTGATAAATTTCATTGTTGAAAGTGTGAATAAACACAGACAACATTAGGATTAAGATGAGATTATACAGGGTGTCCACTCCAATCGTGGACCAATAGCTAATTTCTAAACCGTTAGAGATAAGCATATAGTTTATTTTGGAAAAAATCTCCAAATTACGAAAGAAATTTTGGGTCTATTCAATGTTTTTCAAAAAATCAAATTTTGAAAGAGTTACGAAATTTAAATTTTTATACAGCCCCCCAGTCCTATCAATCATATTTAGTAAAACATTCTTGACACTATAACGTTTAAAACTTAAAAAAAATCACTGTTCTACGACAAAAATGGACCGAGTTATGACGTTTTGAAAAATCAAGATTTTGAAGAATTTCGCATACGGTCCCTCTCGATGACGCCATGAAACAATGCAAAATCTTGATTTTTCAAAACGTCATAACTCGGTCAATTTTTGTGGTAGAAGAGTGATTTTTTTTTAGTTTTAAACGTTACAGTGTCAAAAATGTTTTACTAAATATGATTGATAGGACTGGGGGGCTGTATAAAAATTTAAATTTCGTAACTCTTTCAAAATTTGATTTTTTGAAAAACATTGAATAGACCCAAAATTCCTTTCGTAATTTGGAGATTTTTTTCTAAATAAACTATATGCTTATCTCTAACGGTTTAGAAATTAGCTATTGGTCCACGATTGGAGTGGACACCCTGTATTTAAACAAGAAGAAATCAACATGAAGAACATCACAGATCGTTACACACTCTGCTCAAAGGGTGACAAACTTAACCTTTAGGAACCGGGCGGTACACATGTTGTGCCATAAGTCTCGTCTAGTTTAATGAGGGCAGGGTTGAAATTTTCACTCGAACCCTTTGGAGCCGAGGATTTTGCAAGGTTTTATACGTCTGGTACGACAGTTAACACCTTCTCTTTTCTATGGAAAAGAAATCTCGTTAAACTGTCCTACTACCTGGGTCGAAAGAAAAATTTCCAAAAAACAGCCCAGATCCAAAAGGTTAAACAACAACTGTTGACTTGTTGTCAAACTTCATTTCATAGCTTCAGAAGAAAAACTGTTGCCTCACAATCAATCTTATCATAATAATGGACCCTATTCAGGATGTGGCAACGGTCCATTTAACTTTTTGTTTGCAGGTATTTGGATCCAGTTTCCAGTGTTAGTAGTGCAAATAAATTAGTTTTCTTTAATAATAACTGGCATTTATAAGCATAATGAACATGCATAGGGTCTATATCATCTTAGGATTGCTAGAAAATCTTGAGAAAAGTGAAAGAGAAGGAAAACAATGTGACTTTTTACCCATTTTCCTATGATGAGCCAACAGACTTTAAATCAGTATAATACAAGCATTAAAAGAATATTCCGCTCCAAATGAGTCATTCTTCATTCTGTTATGTCATTCCTAAGTAAAATCTTTCAAAAGACCTTTTTTTTGAATAGAAATGAGAGTCTTTAGGCTGCAAAGATACACGTGTTAATAGACGCCAGAGAACCGGATTTTCAACTGCTAGGCTTCCCTCAGCAGGCGGTCCATACCCGCAATGACGTCGCATGAATAGGGTCCATTACATAGGCTGACAGGTAATATATACAGGGTGTCCACTCCAATCGTGGACCAATAGCTAATTTCTAAACCGTTAGAGATAAGCATATAGTTTATTTGGGAAAAAATCTCCAAATTATGAAAGGAATTTTGTGTCTATTCAATGTTTTTCAAAAAATCAAATTTTGAAAGAGTTACGAAATTTAAATTTTTATACAGCCCCCCAGTCCTATCAATCATATTTAGTAAAACATTCTTGACACGGTAACGTTTAAAACTAAAAAAAAATCACTCTTCATACGGCAAAATTGACCGAGATTATGACGTTTTGAAAAATCAAGATTTTGAAGGATTTCGCATACGGCCACCTTAAGCGATCTCTCGATGGACGTCATGAATAGCGATGCAAAAGTGCTTGACTGTATTCAAAACGTCATAACTCGATGGTCAGATTTTTTGTGCGTACTAAAAGAGTGATTTATTATTTTCAGTTTATAAAAGTTACAGTGTCAAGAATTTTTTACTAAATATGATTCCGAATAAGGATAGGGGGCTGTATAACAATTTACATTTCTGTAAGCTCTTTCAAAATTTGATTTATTTGAAAAACATTGAATTAGATCCAAAAATTTCCTTTCATTAATTTGGAGATTTGATATTCCTAAATAAACTTTTTGCTTATCTCTAACGGTTCAGAAATTCAGCTATTGGTCGCACGATTGGAGTGGACACCCTGTATACATGACAGAAACATTATTTAAACTCTGTAATGGGCTTTTTTTTTTTTAACACAAAGGGAGGGTTTTGAGGTTAGTTAATGGGATTTTTAATTTAGACTTTGATTCCAGGCTTAGAGTGCATTTGAAGTGTTTCTTGACGCAATGAGCATCAGAGGGACATGATTGCGGTATTTTGAAATTGACCACATCACAGGTTGAGCTTTGCACGGAAAGCAGGATACAATAGGCTTGTTTTAGCATTCAGATATCAGGTCAGCGCATGACAGATGAGAAAAATCTGCTGTTTCATTTTCTCCTAAGTGGGGGCCTTGGAGTCGCCCTACCGAGGAGTTTCGTGGTAGCAAGGGTAGAAGCATAGCTTTCACAGAGGCCACATGATCTTCATTGGGGACTATAATTTGACCAGGATCTATCTACCTGGGTCCAGAGCATGGACGGATACAAGGAAGGGGCGAACCTTTGGGGGACTCTTCCCCGGTAATTTTGGACATTTAAGTTCTAAAAAAGGCAATTTGTACGCATTTGATTGAATTTTGCGGAAGATGGTTTGGGGCTCTCCCTTAGAAATGTTTCAGAATTACAGTTTGAATCCTTTGTGATCAATATTTGTGAAACAGTATTCACAGTCCATCGCCCCTCCCTTGAAAAATTCCTTGTCCCAGAGCCTGTTTTTTTCGTCACAGTTGTATTTGTATTTCAACTACAGAAAAAGACCGTTATAATGTACACCTTGGGACAAAAGCTTTTGGGTTATACCGGTTTTGGCATTATATAGATCATTTCAGTTTTGGTATTAATATTTGAATAAATATATGTATTTGCACTTAGAATAAGTTTTAATTGCAAAAGCTGTAATAATGCAATGTAATGTACACATTATTATTCATATAACAAATAATGTTTACAATCAAAAGAAAGTTAATTCTACTGCACTTCTGCCAGCTTCATGCTTTGCATAACAGCGTATGAATTTTTCTCTTTTAGAAGTTCTTAGACGATGGGGAATTCGAACGTGATTCTTTCGCTCTGAGCAGTTCTGCCACTACTCCTATGGACGAGTTCAAGAGCAAAGGGAATGGATTCGGCGGATCTCATGCGAGCCATGCCAGAGACAGAAGCTTAAACAGTACTAGATACTGCCCTGATCCTCTTACTGGGGCCTTAGAAAAAGGTGAGGCATTTGCATTAACTTGTTTGAACTTAGAAATTACAGTCGATGCTCGATATAACGACCGTCTCCGTCCTACAGAAAACAGTCTTTATAACGAGTGGTCGCTATAAGAGGTAGAACATAGAGTATATTGGGATACAGTTGGGGTTTTCTCACAGGTCGTTATATCAGGATGGTCTTTATAACGTGTGGTCGTTATAACGAGCGTCGACTGTAGTTACAAAAATTTAGTGTTGTGATTGTTCTTACGAATTGGTTGTCAAACTGTGTCCGTTGGTGAAATTCCTTGCTTTTTTAATTCCTTATAGCCCTGCATTGGACTCTCTAAGAGCTAGTAATGTTTTCGAGACAATTTTAAAACATCTGGCTCTTTAATATATCTTTCCTTGTGCTCTTTCAAGCAGCCTGCAGCCTGTCTGGCTGCCAGTAAGGGCTGCATTTGTTTTTACTGCACATCACATTTTTACTAGTAAAAATAGTGATTTTTAAACCATTTTAGATCAATTAGAAGCTTAGACATGTCATACAAAAGTCATGTAATATATCAATGGAAAGCTCTTTTTTACCTTTACAATGGTTTTTGAATTTTTATTATACTGTAATTATAAGAGAAGTTACAGTCATTTTCACATAAAAACTTGTCGGTTTTTTTTACAGTTGTTAAGTTTTTTGACGAATCTGTTTTGTAGAAATATAAAATTTGGCGGGATAACTTATTTTGTCATATGTGGTCTCCACACCGAATTTTGTTAAAATCGGAAATGGCGAGGTCAAAAACGTTTTTTGTTTTGATTGATTTGATGTTTAATTATTGCTTTAAAATTATTTAAAAACAGCTATTTTTTTATCAGTACAAATGTGATGCGCATTAAAAAAAATGCAATGTTTACTGGAAGTCAGACTCGGAAAAGCATAAGGAAAGCTATATTAAAGAGCCAGACGTTTTAAAATTCTTGTATTTTTTAAAAATATTATTTGCTCTTGGACTATCAGTCCAACATTAAAAGCTAGTTTCTGTCGTCCTATGTCGGGTAGTATCTGAAATTTGCTTAAATTGCTTTATACTTTTGGTGGACTTAAAACAGCTGCTCTAAAGACAATTCCAGCATGACTTGTAATACTCTCAAGTAATATATTATAATCTCTTTGGATTTTATCCGAAAAATTTATATTAAAAAATGAACTGCAAGTGGTTAAATGAAAGAAACCAAATAAGCAGCCGCAGAGTAAAACTTATTTTTGCTGATGCAATTATTTGCCTTTCACTGCCCATTCATTGGATATATTTCCTTAAAGTTTGATTATTTATGCATGAAGAACAATGAAAAGCTGAGAAATATTAAGCTTCAGATTAGTATAAAACATAGAAGATATAGTCCAAGAGCTAGACAGAAATTTTAAGACGTCTGGCACCCCACTCTCAGCCGCCAGACACCCCGCATGCTGCTTAGAAGTGCATTGGGAACGATATGTTAAAGAGCCAGACGCGTCTTAAAATTTTCACTTGAAAATGTTGCTAGCTCTTAGACTATATAGGGTATATCGACCAGTGAATGAACACTTTAGCGAAATTTCGTTTTCAAAAATTAATAGCATCGTTAAAAATTGTAGTATTTGTCACATGACAGTAAAAACCAGGGCTGCGGAGTCGGAGTTGAAGAGTCGGAGTCGGACTGATTTTGGACCAAAGGAGTCGGAGTCACTGAAAAACATGTCGACTCCGATCACCTCTGATTTGGATGAAATTTTATAGAGGCAAAAACATATCTTTGAAACTAACAAATACAAATTTTCAGCGTCCAATATCCTAATCCTAAGCATCTAGGATCATCAAAAAGGGCTTCAAAATGGCGGGTCTGCTTTGTGAAACGAATTGCTATGTTTGGGCTTATGCAAGTGAATAAAAAATATTTGCAGCAAAAATACAATGTGTTAAAATAAAGTCTGGCCATTTAACACGAAAAGGATTAGTTTTGTACGGAGTCAAATGACAAGAGCGGCACTTGTCTTTTGCTCTGGAGAAAATGAACTTTTTGGGAGGTCACAGTGACCTCCGAGAATTAAGGTAAATGTGGTGAAATTACCTGCGAGAATTCTTAAGAAAATTGGACTTTTTGAGAGGTCACAATGACCTCCCATGACCTCCAACTGGGATACCCCAGCTTGCTACCCCCCCCCCCTAAAGTGAGTCCTGGCTACGATCATGAATAAAAATGAAACTTTTAAATGGACTTAATATTTCAACCTTTGTTTGGGGTCTTTCCCTCTTCACATTTGGGTAAAAAAAATAATAATAATAAAAAAAAAAGCAGGAGTCCGGAGTCGGAGTCGGAAGTTTTAAAATCCCGGAGTCGGAGTCGACCATTTTTCCTCCGACTCCGCAGCCCTGGTAAAAACACTTCAGGTGATATGTGTAATTATTTTTTTAAATATTGCTCTTAATTTTTATGGTTCTGGATCAGGTTTTTTGGGGGGTTGAATGGAGAAAAAGTGCCTTGACCCAGTGAATGAACACCCCAAACAAAACACAAACGCAGCATTTTCTGTTTAGAAATGTGTAGAATGACGTGCCGCCTACTGCTGATTCATCTAAGAAAAACGGTTTAAAGACTTATTTTTTAAAGAAAATTACGAGGTTTTCATTCACTGGAAGTGTTCATTCACTGGTCTGTATACCCTATAAGGTGCATCATTTGTTTCAAATGAAATCGGCACATCAGCTTGTTGGTAATAAACTTCATGATTTCAGAAGGAGATAGGGACATGTTCCTACACAGCACCGAATCCCCGTCGGCCAACTCGAAGGAAATCAAATTGGAGCTGCCGGTGGATGATGAAGACTACTTAGTTCCTTCCCACTCCTGCAGCTCAGCTGGCTACATGGATTTGGTTGGCGAAGCCAAAGTCAACCCAAATAGTGAGTACCGTATATACTCGCGTATAAGTCGAGAAATTTAGTCCAAAAAATGAAGTTGAAAGTTAGGGGGTCAACTTATACGCGGGGCAGAATTTCCGAAAATTTTTCCCGAACAACTTTTGAGAAAAAAAAAACACTTAAAAACGAGAAGATTTTTACGATTCAGTGCAACTATTTTAAACAGACGCTAAAGAAGTAAATGCTCATACATTCTACTGTATGTTTGCATGGTTTGATTGTGAAATAAAGAAAAAAAAAATACAATAAACGACCGACGGCATGAAAAGTGCGGGAATATCCGTATTCGCGAATTTTCCGATTGATGGCGTTTATCTTTTTGAAACAGAATGTAATACGGCTACATAGCAAAATTTTATTGATAATAATGCAAAATAAAAGCAACTGATAGCAAAAATTGTAACCGCAAAATCGTACCCTTACAAAAACCGCGATCGTAAAATCGAACCCTTGACAAAAATCGCGATCGCAAAAACGAACCCTTTTTGTGAAAAAGAATAACAATCGTGCTATTTTCAACACAAGAATGCTCACTGCATTTTATTTTCCTTCTTTTTAAAACGTTTATATTCAATTATCGCGATAAAACGTTCCCAGATCGGTCCCGATTTACGAAAATCGCGATCGCAAAAATGAACCTTTTTTGTGAAAAAGAATAACAATCCTGCTGTTTTTAACACAAGAATGTTCAGTACATTTCATTTTCCTTCTTTTCTATACATTTATATTCAAAAATTGCGGCAAAACGTTCCCGACAGTTTCAGAAAATGCGGTCTCGACTTATAAGCGGGTTTTCGATTTTTTCCCGAATTTTCTTTAAAAAGTAGGGGGGTCGACTTATACGCGAGATCGACCTATACGCGAGTATATACGGTACATTATAATCTTCCTTTTCAGTTTATAAAGCAACCATGCATGGGAATTATTTGTGTTGAGAGTCACATTCATTCACAAGTCAGATACATTATCCCATTTTTAGCTAAAATTTATTTTACTAGTAAAAACATTTTTTTCCCCTGTTATCCATCCATGGATAAACTGAAATCTTATAGCTTGAAACTCCTTTATCTCGAAGTTTTCATTGTATTATAAATGAGAGCAGATCCAGAAAAATTTCAAGGGAGGGGCGGTTGATTTTTATTACTTACCTTAGTGCAGTGGTTCCCAAAGTCTAGACCTCTGCGGACCCCCTCCTGAACACTAACTAACTTCCCGGACCCCCCATGGGTGTAATAAGTAAAAAATAAAATAAAATAAAAAATTTTAAAAGAAAACTTGATTTGATACTTAGATATTTTTCCCTAAAATGTGTGCATGTTTTTTTTCATGTACACAAAATTAATAAAAGTGTAGCATGTCAACTTCTTCCTGCTTCCCACATTGACTTTCAAAAGATAAAAGAATCTGACACTTTTCTAAAATCAAAATAAAGTTAAATATCGATTGTTAAGTGCAGTCTTCAACTTCAGGTCCGTCGCTTCAATCAGGAGGTCAGAAAGGTCTATTTCCCATTGGGATTTAGAACTACAATGTCAAACGTAATACACCATCCATACCACAATATAAATTAGGAAAATCTACTTATATTAAAAACTGAGTATCTTTCTTTCTTTCTATGTCATGCTTCTTTCTCCTGAACGCCAATGAATTGAAAGTCGAACCAGGTACCGATAGATTGGTAATGTTTCAGGTTTCGTTAGTTTTAATTTATATAATTGTACAATTTTAATAACCGAAGGTATCAATTGATAAGTAGTCAAATTTAAAGCGATTTGTCCCAAATAGTTAAATATGAAATCTATTGTTGCAAAACATGATTTATATGAAACAGTAATGACAATGAGAATTTTGAATGAAGGCTTAACTAAATCAAACATGAAACTCATGGACCACGTACGTAATATGTC
The DNA here is from genome assembly GCA_038373865.1 of Uloborus plumipes. Taxonomy (NCBI): domain Eukaryota; kingdom Metazoa; phylum Arthropoda; class Arachnida; order Araneae; family Uloboridae; genus Uloborus; species Uloborus plumipes. Next base: position 20,590 of record JAXGGA010010304.1, on the reverse strand, counting down.
TTAAAATCATGAACATTGGATTATATCAAATAACATCACATCAGAATGTGGTAAAAGTTAGGGGGGACGTTATGCATCAACATGCCTTAGGAAGCTAATCTAGCTGCCCTGGTAGCTATTAATTAGGGTCATTCCATAGTGACTAATGTAACATTCAGAGCTGATTTTGTAATAGTTTTTACTTGAAACTTAAAGGATAAAAATATTTTTCAGTTATGCTGGTGGATTTACAATGTACATGGTATCTATGTATCATTTCTGCTAAGAGTTTAAAACAAAATTACTGACAGTAGATATTTTTTCAACCAAAATAGCAGCGTGACTAACGTAACTTTCTTGCGACCCTGAAAATGAATGCTCATGTTGTGAGGCAAACATTTTGCAAAGTTAAGCAAGTGTTAAAAATTGAATAATATATTTGGAAAATGTGTAAAGTTGGCTTTTTGAAACATGAAACACATTTATTAAATCTTAATTTCTTTTTAATCTTAAAAGTCACTTTTACTCAAGATGGAGTGTGACAAACGTAACGTGACTAACATAACCATCAAATAACAAGCAGTAAACACACTACAAACTATTTATTACGGCTAACCTCAGTGATAATTACAATACTTTTTCCATTTTTTTTAACTTCTTATGTTGTACGATTTTTATTTATTTATTTCATTTATTTTTTGATACTTTTTTCACTTCGGTATTTTTTTTCTTCGGCTGAGGTTGGCATTTCTATGGAATGACCCCTTATTATAATCTTTGTCTCGTTGCAGTGTCGCCATTCGGTAAAGATTACCCGTTCAGCGGGACGAGCCCATTGGCTGCGCAAGCTGTGGACAACCTGGAGTACCATTTGATGAAGCAAAACTCCAACTTTTCGTCGCAACCCCCGACGAGTGGCCGACGAAGCAGCGACGACGACACCGACGAGCACGACTACTACAACGACTACGACGGCCTGCGAAGGGAGCTCCAGCCGCTGAACAACAACGGCAGGAGCGAGACTACTGTCTGAAAAAGTCGAGGACTAGACCAACGCCTCCTAAACACTAAATGCCAGCAACTTTCTGGCTTTTAGCACAGAGCAAAGTTTCGTCCTTGGTTCACGATACATTGCCATCTACTGGAGTTCTTCGAGAAAGGGAAATTAACGATTGGTTCATTTCTAAATTTAAATTTAAAAAGCAACCAATCAAAAAATTTAATTCGAATATTGTTTGGATCCATCGCCAATAGCTGCAAAATGCCCTTGGTTCACGAAGCACTGCCATCTACCGGAGTTCTTTGAGAAATTAACGATTGGTTCATTTCTGAATTTAAATTTAAAAATTAACCAATCAAAAAATAACAATGGCGGCACCGGATTGCCGCAAGGTGGCGCTTAAAGTGGAACCGACGATGACCCTAGCAAAGCAAATGTGCCAGGCATTTAGTATTTAGGAGGAGTTGATTAGATGCGCTGAACTTTTTCGGGAAACAAAACCATGCTTTTCGGCTGGCTACTTAGTCCTTTTTACGGATGCAATATCTTATGAGAACTATGAGATGAGCCGTTTGACCTTGAGAGTTGGACGGTGAATTTTATTTATATAAGAATGTTGCGAAACCTAATACTTTCCCAGAGTGACTGGTGTTTTCCTTTTCATTGTTACTTAAGGGGAAGATGTTGAAGCATTCCTTGCATATTCAACTGTCTGTGATATGTTTGTACATTCGCCTCATATGACGAGATCCATTTCATCGTGTTTTTTTAAAAGATAATACAAGTATTAGTCATTGGGGAGGAACGTTTGCTGTCAAGATTTTCTCACCTTTTTTTTTTTAAGTAATTTTTTTGACTCTCTTTACTTTGTAATAATGTTAAATTTGTACAGTTGTCTAATTGCATGAGGCACTTAAGTTTCTTATACTTTGAGAAACTCCTTTCTTTTCCTGCAATATTTTAAAGAATTCTGAAATAACTTGCGTTTTCTTTAGGAAATAGGTATGGCTAGTGCATGATATTCAAGAGAACTGAAATTTATCTTGAGATTACCATGATTTGCTTAAGGAATCGAAAATTGCTTCAAAAATATAATTATTCATGGAAATTTAATTCAATTAATTGCAAAATTCAATTAATAGTTTAATTGCAATTAATTTTTTAATTTCGACTAACCATATTACAATTACTTTTAAAACTTTTACTTAAAAAATAGCTGATTAATGCCAAATACTGACCTTTTACATGCAAAGGGAGCAAAATCTACTTTTGTTGAAGTAGAGGATGGGAACTATATTCAGTTTAACTGTCCTTCTCTTTTTAGTTGAGTTATAACCATGCTGCTTTTCGAACAAAAGATTTTTTTTTTTTAATTCATTTGTTTAAAATAGCAATTTATTTTGATAACTTGTCATAGTCCTTCAATAATAGAAATAGCTTATCAATAAATCCTTACCTAGTGCCTGAAAGCAGTAGGTTTATCTATTGCAAAGTTGTATTATAAAAACTAACTAAAGAAAGAAAAATGACTAATTTCAGTCATAAATTTGGTAAAGATATACGAAAATGAAATACAAAAATATATTTTGTTCTCATCTAACTCATTTCACTCCCAATTCATTACTTCCACTATGTTTCAGATTTGTCATTTCATTGATATTTTGTTTTTCCTTTTTCCTTTTTTAGGCATAGTTTTATATCTCTTAAAATCATACGTGTTACTGGAGTACGTTGTATGTTTCTTTTTTACCATGATTACTGATATCGGAAATTTATATTGTACAATAGTATAAAATTTATATTTCTACTGAGCAAGAAAAGTAATAAAGGTGTGAAATTTTGTAAATAATTTATATTTCATTCAAAACTGACTTTTTATAGCTAGTTTAATTCTTCTAAAAGCCATTTTTGAAAGGGTTTGGTTAAATAGAAGAAAATCTCACCCAATGTCAGTATGGCAATTAACATTCAAACATGGCAGTTCATTGTTTTTTGACACCAAATCACAGTGAAATTTTAAACATAACGAGATTTACTTCCTGTAATTGAAAGTCTCTGCATTATTTTCGTCAGAGCTGTGGAGCTGTGTAAAATATAATTTAAAAATTGTACTTAAACTTGTACTTTAATACAGAGGTCTTATTTTTATGCATGTTTTTAATTGTGATAAAAGAAACTTTAATTTTTATTTTTATTGCATTCTTATAATCGTTTGTTTTCATACATGATGTTTTTAATATTGTACAAAGTGTATTTAGGGATTAATGTAAATTTTCATTCACCCTGCATTCTAAGATTCTGCATTATCGTGCTACACTTGAAAGAAAAAATAAGTATTAAAAAAAAAACCTTTTTAAATATTAAGAATTGTTTAGTGGTGACACCAAGGGCGGATCCAAGGGAGGGGCGATGGGGGGCGATCGCCCTCCCTTGAGGGAATCTTCTCCTGCAGATTTTCGACTTTGAAGTTCAAAAAAGGCAATTTTAGATGGTCTTCAATGATACTATACGAAGTGGTTGGGATTCGGGGTTCTGATCTGGAATTTTTTCGAAATTGAAGACCGAAAAATTTGTAGTATCCATGGGTTAACCAGTATATGTGGTATAAAAAAGGGGTGGGCAAGTAGAAAAAAAAAACACTCGCCCCTTCTTTGGAACATTTCTGGATCCGCCCTTGGGTGACACCTGATGGAACTGATTTGGAATCAGATCTTCTCCATTGTCAGTTGAATTTGCGATTGTGTAATCTCCACTCGTTAACGTGCACAATAAGTATCATCTTGACTTCTTTATCAATTTTCCATTACAGTTTACACTTTTTACCTTCTTTGTTTCCACAAATAAAATGATTAAGTTCCATGGCAGGAAAGATTTTTTTTTCAATTCTAGTTGAGACATGCATACTGTAACTTAAGTTCCAAATGAAGTTTCATAGCTTGCTATTGTAAATAAATAAGGAAAAAAATAGAAAAATGCTGTACAAAATGAAGGTGATTATTTATCGGGAAAGAAAGTCTACAAAAGTGTAAATAGTAAAAAAGGTTCGCACTGAAGCAAAAAAAGGTTAATACTGAAAAGCTATTGCTTTGTTTTATTTCAGAGCTGCCAGATTGATTTTGCAATCACACTGATTGTTACTATGCGTAAGAAATTCGGATTTCTCATAATTATTACATCATTCAAAACTAACATCAGAACTTTTTCTTTTTTTTTCGTTTTAAAACTTCGAACAAATTTTCGTGTTATTATAGCATTGAAAACTTACTACGTAGCATTGGACACTTTTACATAAATGTTGACAAACGCTTCTTGGCAATTTTTATTTTATGCATGTCAAGAATCAATAACTTTACTATTGTTTTTTAATGAGTTTCCACAAATTCATTTGGCAATAAGCATTCAAAAATTTAAACAACAATTATAGTCAGGGCAAACCTAACCTGGCAGTGTATGATATACCCAGGGCTGCCAACTACTACGCATTTAGCGTAGTAACTACGCATTCAGTCAGTTTACTACGCACTACGCAAGGAGATGGAAATTCTACGCATTCGTTGAATAATCAAACAAACTAATTATTTTTTTTCCCCCTTGTATATCGAATGTCCTTTCATCGGTAGGCCCAGATAATGCTTTTTTAAGTGGATTCCAGTATCATTTCGAATGGCATCTTCCGTTTAAAATGAATGTCAAACAAGCGCCGCTACACAATAACGATAGCTTCCGCTCACGATAGGAAGAACTGAGCGGTGCGCTAAGTCTTCTTCATCCTGATTGGATAGTGAACTTGGATGCTGTCCTGTGAATACTTTGAATGAACTTTGCTCTGAAACTCGGAATGCTTAATGAATTGAAAAAACAAGTATGGTTCATAACAACGAATCATGTTATTTGAAGGAATTTCCTGATGAACTAGCAGTTTAAGCAAAACAGGCAACCTTACATTGTTATTAAAACAATCTTCATAGATAAAATATTTCACTTTTTGTTTTTCTTTATTTAATCCTGTTGTATTACTAAATTAAATAAAAGAATGAAAGTCTGATTTGGATTAAAAATTTCTTTTGGAAATTTGTTTGCCAAGTTTTTCTGTGAATTTGCTGTCATTTGACAAATCTTCAATTTGACTTGTTTTAAAAAAAAACTCAGACTGCAGAACAGTATAATCAACATTATCTATTAATAATTTGAAAAAATGAAATATTATTTTATTGCAATTGTTTTATGTAAAGAAATTGTTTGAAATTGGGATTTGTTTTGAAATTGTTTTATGTAAAGAACAGATCTAAGCATAATGGTTGGGGAGGGGGAGATTTTTGATCCGCGCTTGACTACACTTAAGCACTGGAAACTACACTTATTTTTCCTTCTGACTACACATAACTCCCTAATAAGGTTGGCAGCCCTGTATACCTAGACTAGTAAGGTTCCGCCACACGGAAATAGTTCATCTGTAAATCATTAATTGCTACATTGAAAAACTTCTTTTACAAAAATATTTCAAATAACTTTAGAATTGAGAAATCTGAGTCATAAATATTCTGTTAAAACATAATATTTTGTGTTTTTAAGAAAAAGGAATGAAAAGCTTAATTTTACGCCATGTTATCTTCTGGCCAATAAAATTCTCAGTTCGCTTGGCGAGAATTGGTAATTAAAGTTTACTGCAACCTTCGTATAATCTTCGCCGTGAAAGCTAACTGTTTGGATAATAAAAGACAAATATTAAAAGTAAATTTGTTACTGACTATTTTACAATTTGGCATTTAATTCTATTTCAGTATATTTACTTGGCCGATCAATTCTTTCACGTTCTTTAATAGTTTGTTTTATTTGTAGGTCTATTCTGCATTAATGGCTTAGTTTAATTAGTTAGCGAATTATTTTTCATTTTAATTGATTCTTAGTTTGTTCTGTTCATTGGCTTACTCTGTTTAAATATTCATGAAAACAACAAAATAACATATGGTATCTCTAAACAAGTGATGCCGGAATCAAATGAAAGGAACAACAGTCGCAAAGATTCAAAATGCTTTACATTGCATACCAGCAACAGAAAAGTACTTTTTTTTCATTAGTATTTATAGATTCTTATTTTTTGCATAAAAATTTCAACTTTGAAATTTTATCTCTAGCATTCTGTTTATTTTTGAGTGTCAAATGTCATTGAGTTTTTCTCATCCGGAAAAGGAGCAATAATTTTCGTGTTTTTCATTGCACGTAATATTTCCGAGATTGAGTCAATAATGTCGAGTTATGGCAAACAAGAGAGGCAGCAGAGCTGTGATGCGGCTTCCGTAACCTTTCACGATGCTGCCAGGTTAGCTTTGCCCCAACTACAGTTAATAAATCCTCAGATTGACATTCGAATGTAGCAACCCACCCCGTGTGCATTGGCAATAAATCTTGCCCATTTTTCCATGAGACGAGAATCCTTTTCAACTGCCGAAAGCTACACCAATACGGCTGGTGTGGCACTTTAACCCATTAATGCCTAGCGTCCCTTTTTAGGGACGGTCCAAAAAAAGGGTCTGAATTTCCCCAAAATGAATATTTCAACCAAATAGTGTTCAATTAGTACCTCGGTGTTGTTTCAGTTCGTTATTAACAGATTGCAGCCCATAACCATTGTAAAGTGTGTTCTGTAGCAGTTTTAATATGATCTTTATCAAAAATTGCACCATTTAATCTCAAGAAAAAAAGCTAAGTTTTCAAAGTGATTCCCAGCTTCCCAGTTTATGTTAATTGCTGATTTTAGTTTTTCTTATAAAATGTCTTTTTAAATATTATATCGTAGTCAGAAAAAAATTTTTGTAAAACAAGTATGTACCCCCTGGGGTCTATCGTAACTTTGAAGAGATGATTTTTCTTTCCTTTGTTAAAAAATTATTTTTTACATAATATTTATTTTATTATTTTTCCTGTCCATTAAACACTGTTTGTAACCAGTATACAAAATATCTTTGGAAAAAAAAGTCAGACATTAATGGGTTAAACAAAATCACCCATATATATATATATATATATATATATACACTGCGATGCAAAAGTTAAGACAAAATGCAAATATGTGAATAAAAAGAAAACTATTCAACGAAATGCTTTCAAATTTCTACTGCAGGTACACAATATGGTCTTAAATACGTGTCTGGAGTTCTTAAAACTAGAACTGGAATCAAAGTTTGGATATTACAAAAGACATTTTTTTACATTGTTGCAAAAGTTTAGACAATAGTCAGATTTTATGCAAATATCCCTTGAAATGTGATTGGTGGAGGAAATGCGGGACTGTATTATTCATTTATAAAGTGCAGAGATTGCTGAATAAATAATCAAAATCTCAAAAGCTCTTTAGTTCTCGTGTAAAGAAGATGAGAAAGTTTGGAAGCCGAAATTTGAAAATGAACCTACTTTATTAATTTTTTGTCTTTTAAATCGGCTCTAGTATGGTGGTACATTGTTTTTTACTTTGTGGAGAGCAAATGCAGACATGCGTATCGATCAAAAAGTCCAAGAAAAATTATATTTCTTAAGAATGAAAGAACTGAAAAAACGGCTCAGACTGACGATTCGCCCCTTAATCCTACAAAACTTCAACTTGGGTCAAAAACAGCACGTGACAGCATAAGTAGATGAACAACTGAATCGGAATGCATAAAAAAAAACAAAGAATTGTGCCTGATCCTTTTCGGACAGAGTGTCCCAAATTAGCCAGGTTTTAATGTGAAAAGCAGCATATGTATCATCGTGACTAAAAAATGAATGGTACTTTCTTTGATAAAAATTATTAAAATTGGGATGGCCTAGATGGATTATAATTCTTTTCGCGGGACTTTAAAAATATCCAATGATCACATGCTGTGCTGCTTTTACCAATAAAATCTGGCTTATTTGGGACACTCTGTCCGAAAAGGCGCAAGCACAATTCTTTGTTTTTTTTATGCATTCCGAATCAGTTGTTCATTTAATTATGCTGTCACGTGCTGTTTTTGACCCAAGTTGAAGTTTTGTAGGATTAAGGGGCGAATCGTCAGTCTGAGCCGTTTTTTCGATTACTTCATCTTTAAAAAATATATTTTTTCTTGGTCTTTTGATCGATACGCATGTCTGAAATTGCTCTTCACAAAGTAAAAAACAACGTACTACCATACTGGAGCCGATGTAAAAGACAAAAAATTAAAAAAGTAGGTTCATTTTCAAATTTCGGCTTCCAAGCTTTCTCATTTTCTTTACACGAGAACTACAGAGCTTTTGAAATTTTGATTATTTATTCAGCAATCTCTGTACTTTATAGATGAATAATAAAGTCTCGCGTTTCCTCCACCAATCACATTTCAAAGGATATTTGCACAAAATCTGACTATTGTCTAAACTTTTGCAACAATGCAAAAAAATGTCTTTTGTAATATCCAAAATTTGATTCCAGTTATAGTTTTAAGAACTCCAGACACACATTTGGGACCATATTGTGTACCTGCAGTAGAAATTTGAAAGCATTTCGTTGAATAGTTTTCTTGTTATTGACATATTTGCCATTTGTCTAAACTTTTGCATCGCAGTGTATATATATATATATATATATATATATATATATATATATATATATATATATATATATATGTACACACACATATATACATAGTATTGGAGAGAAAAAATTACTCACATCATATACTCTCGGTACTCTTGTCAACAAAAGTAGGAGTACCCAATTTTATCACTAAGGGCCCATAAATTGTGTGTTACACCAAAGATTGTAATTAAACATTCTGAATCATGCTTTTTAATTGCAAGCTATTCAACTTTAATCATTCCATTCATATTAACCGTGTCAACAAAGAAGACCATCCAAAATATTCCTGAATAATATTTTGTAAATTTTGCCAGTGATTCTTTGTTATAATGATGTTTTTATACTGTGTCTTTTTGCTATTAAAATGAACATTTTATTTTGTTTCATTGAATGTTTTATTTTGGGTTTTTTATTTATTTCCCATCTTGTGTTCATCAAAATAAATTCTAAGTGGGCAATGTCATGTGTGACAGAATATCACCTATTAGCTGAGGAATAACAACTTTGTTCTTATGTCGAAATATTTACAAGTGATTAGAAGTTGTTCAGGACAGCTTTTAACCAGGCTCATAGTCAATTACGAGAAAATGTAATCAATTGCGATTATGATTACGAGCATGAAAAATTGGAGATTAAAATTACAGTCCTCTGCCAAATTGCAATTAGGATTACAGCAACGATTAGGTTATGTAAAAAATGTAATCGATTACGATTATTATATGGCCGATTACGATTTCGATTACAGTCTGGGAGGAGTATATATATATATATATATATATATATATATACACATACGCAGGGAAGGCTCCAGAAATTTTCGTTAGGGGGAAGGTCAAATTTCAGTGAACATTATTAGTTAAGCGGAAGGAAAACGAAGCACGAAAAATTTAAACCTCCTTTAAAATATCATATTTTGCACAGCAAGTAATATTTTTTATTATATTTCGTTAAATTACCAACCATTTATTTATTTTGGTAAAAATTTACTATTATGAAAAATACAAATTGGCAATTTATAAATTGTCTACATGTAATCAATGTTGAAATTATAAAATTCTTAAGAATATAATTTTTATACAATTCTCAAGTAAAATTTAACATTTTTTAAACATAAAAAAGTTCTAAAAATCTATAAATACACCGCTTTTTCTTCTTTTATATACTCATGGATTAAAAATAATATGAACAATAGCAGAAACAAAGATTAAATTAATGTGAAAATATTTTTAAAAAAAATGTCATCTTACACGATTATAAGCCTAAATTACACTACATAGATTACACAAGAAATACGTGATTAAAATTACGATTACACAATTAGAAACAGCATCCGAAACACAAAACGAAATTTTCAATTGAAGTTGAAAGCACTGATAAAGTTTTGCATGTCTTCGTTACTGAGACAAAGAAAAATGATGTCGACACATGTTGTCGGCAGAGGAGGCAACCTCCTGGACAAGATAGAAAAGCACTCTAGGCACCGATTGGTTAAGACTCTTCTCTCTTCAGCCTTCTTAAGTTTATAAGCAATTAAATCTCCGTAGATCGGAAAGTCCCGCAGCCCGTCATCACGCTCTAAGACCTTTCTGACACTCTCATTCTCGAGATACAACGCAACTTTGCACATGGGTCGTGACGCAAGGTCATGGTAGCCGACAGCAGTTCCGTGCACTTTGCTGCGTTTCATACTCTGGATCTCGTCGTAACATTTGGACAGTTCTTCGATGCAGCGTTTTCTATCATGCTCTTTGAGATCCAGATCTTTCCAGTCAACTGCAATGTCTCTCATGGCATACATCGACAGAATCATCAGTGCAATATCATTCACCCCCCTCTTCAGCGCCACGTGCAAGGGACACTTTCCTTCTTTGTCTTTTATGAGTGGGCATGCGTCTCGCAACAAAAGTTTTTTCGCTGCTCCTGCCAATCCATTCTCTGCAGCCAGATACAAGGGAGTCCTTCCACTTTCATCCTGGATGTCATTTTTGCCGTCGGCATCACTGAGGATTTCTGCCACAGCACTCTGTCCCTTAACCAGAGCAAGGTGGAGGGGTGTACGACCCCACTGGTCTTTGAGACGTGTCTTTGCACCGGCACTAAGCATCTTTCTGATAACTCTCAAATGTCCGTACTGAGATGCAAAATGCAAGGGGCTTGATCCACATTCATTTTGAACATCGCTCCCGCTCTTTGCATCCAGCAGGATTTCCGCAGCATCTTCTTTGTTTTCACATAAAGCAAAGTGAAGAGGCATCCAGCCCCTTTCATTTTGGAGACCAGTTTTCGCACCAGCCGCGAGGAGTTTTCTGATTATTTTCAAACATCCATACTGAGCGGCAAAATGCAAGGGACTGTTCCCTTTTTCATCTTGAATGTCATATTTTCCATCTGCATCTAGGATGGCTTCAGCTGCATCCTCCATCCTTCTCTTAAGAGCGATCTGGAGGGCGGTTCGGCGAAATATATCGCAGATATGTGTATTGGCTCCTCTGGCAATCGACTCTTTTACTATTTCTACGTAGCCATTCCCGGCAGCCAGATGCAGAGGGGTGTTCCCCGCATCGTCTCGTATGTCATTGAAGTAGCCTGAATCCACGAGAAGTCTGGCTGCAGCCTCCTTTCGACAAAGCAAAGCACGGTGGAGGGGAGTTTCGCCGCAACTATCTTGGCGACAGAGATTGGCGCCTCCAACCAGCAACTTCCTGATGATTTCTATGCATCCATTTTCAGCAGCAAGATGTAGAGGGGTTTCGCCGTCTTCATCTTGGATGTCGTTGTCGCAGAACGCATCTGCGAGGAGTGAGGCTGCATCCTCCTTTCGATTCGCCAGAGCAATGTGGAGGGGAGTCCTGCCACGCCAATCTCGAAAACGGGCTAGGGCAACATTGGCGGCAAGAAGACCCCTCACTTTATCCACATCTCCTTCTGCTGCTGCCCAATGCAAGATAGTCCACCACTCTCGATCTGCGCTCGGTGCAGTCATCACTTTAAGGATTTTGCTGAAACAGAATTCATCCCAGTTAGCACGAGTAAAGACAAGAGTGGTATTAATAAAGATTCTAAAGTGCCAAATTAATGAAACCAAAAATAAATTGAAAAATATTTATTTTCCTCATTTTTTCGCCCAGCAGGTTGGTGGGCAGCTCAAAATCATCTCAACCAGTGCTTTTTAAAACACTCGCATTTGTGGAAAAATTCTGTATCGGGGTTATAACAGTCGCAGTCATCTTCCTCCTATTATATTTGACCCTAGAGAAACCGAAAGGTTTTGGACTCAAGTCCAAAACCTTTTTATCTGAAAACGAAATAGTCGATAAAATTGGTACATGTACTTTGTACATTTGTATTCTACATAGTTTATAAATTTTTATTGAAAGATTTGATGAAACTATTAACAATTAAATTTTTGATCTTTTTGACATGTATTTGTAATGGGATGGTAAGTGAAATGTAAGCGAACCGAAAATAAATTTCAAAACCTCGGATCTGTTTGTCATCTCAAAAAAAGAAAAAGAAGAAGCAGGAGGCATGTTTGGCAGAATAAATTGAAGATGAGTTGAAAAACAATCATCTTGAAAAATTGCTAAAAATGACAGACTAAACTATTGTAATTTGTTGGGGGAGGTATTTAAATTTTGGAAGGTCTTATTTCAGAGTTCATGAGTTTATGTTTCAAATGTTTCCCCGCTGAATTTAAATAAACCAAAGGTGGGCAATGTTTCTAATGAAAGTATTTAAAAACCATAGTTTTCTTTTAAAATGAACAAAAATTCATATATTTTATACTTGTTACTTTCAGAAAATTAAGTAAAAATGTTATGTTAAAATGTAATTTTCTTACCTCCCCCCCCCCTCCCTAATGCTATCTTAGGATTTTTTTTTCTGGAAGAATTGCTCCTGCAATAGTTTGAAGCATTTCTGAAATTTCTGCACAATCCCCTGTGTGGGGTGGAACAAAAAGTGAATGAATACCTTGTAATTTTTTTTTCTTTTTTTGAAAAAAAAAGGTTTTAAAGCAATTTTGTTATGTGAATCGGCAGAAGTACCTTCCTTCGTCAATTTACAGAAAGTAATTTTAACTAGAAAATGCTGCATTTTTCCAATGGTAAGGGTGTTCTTTCACCGAGTTTGGGCACTTTTTTTGGTCCCCCATAAAACTTGATGCAGAGCCGTAAAAGCTCTCCCAATTTTTAAAAAATAATTACATATATCATCTAAAGTGTTTCTACTGTCCTGTGACAAATGCAGAAATTTTTAACGACGCTACGAATTTTCGAAAATATTGAAAATTCCCTTAAGTGTTCATTCACTGGTCGGTCGACACTAATTGTTGTTTTCTTCCATTTTGGCTTCCATTTTTACATATGTTTACAATTCTTAAACCAAACTTTATTTTCTTTTTAAAATTAAAATCATTTTTATTCTTTTAAATCAGCAAATACAGTTTTATTCGAAACAAGTTAATAACAAAATCCAGTACTTTATAAAAAGCTGAATTTTATTTAACGACCCTTGTAAAATTTTCCTTCATAATGTCTCTACAGGTTGAAATCCTCTTTTCCCCCCCTTTCGAATAGAACGCAAAAGAATCCAGAACGCTCCAGGAAAGTAATGGGCAAATGGTATGGCAACTTTTTGCTACACAAACGAAACAAAGAGAAAGGCTGTTTGCTAGCCTCCCTGAAGTTAACATGGAAATGTTTCTGAACAATCCAGAAACCTATCTAATAAAAGCCACGTAAAAAAATAGATGCTGTTTTTACAGTATAATACAGCTAATTTTACAGTAATAAACAAATTTCTAATTCTACAGTAGTAAACTCAAAAATTGCTAGTTACAGGACTAAACTGTAAATTTGTTAATTTCATGGAGTATTACAGTGCATTTTATAGTTTTAAACTGAAACCTCTGCTACCAGTGTTATACTGTTGTTTTTACAGCTCCTTTCATGGTAAATTTGCTAATTTTGCAGCAATAAGCTGTAAAATTGCTAGTTTTTCAGTAAAACAGCTAGTTTTACAGTATGTCAGTGCTTGTACAGTTTTAAACTGAAACCTCTACTGCGAGTATTATACTGTTTTTTTTTTTTTTTTTTCAGTACAGTCATCTTTCTAGAATCAAACAGGAGTCTTCATCACTTACGTACTAACTCCACCGCAGCTACAGATATGACCGTAGGTGACTCGTTCAGAGAGCGACTGCCCCCTCACTTTCAAAAGTAAAGGGGCCGCGCCCCCTCACTTTTCACAGACGTACTGATGGAGTAAAACTTATGATTTGGCATTTACTGAGTAGATTGATTTTTTTCACTGAAATAAAAGCTGAAAATTCCAACTTTTTTCATGTTATTTTTTAACAATGGAATTTCGAATCACAAAGGGAATGCCTATGTTAGCCAATCTGGTAGATTTTTTTGGCCATATTGGGAATATTTTAGAGGTCATTTAATCAGCAATATTAAAACACAATAATATAGCCAAATCTCAGCCCCCACCCCCCCCCCCCCAAACTCAGAGGTGCTGCCTTCCACCACTCCCCCTCTCAGACACACATTCCTTTTGACCCCCCACTTTTTTGATACACCAGCCACCTATGGATATGGCCGGGGGGGGGGGATTATGGCGCAAGTTGCGCCATAATTGCGCCGTCACATTGCAAAAGTATATTTGGAGCAATTTTTTCTTTTAAACTCAACTGATCCTAAAAATTTTAAGTATTAGTCATAGAAATTTCGTGCATTATTCTTCACAATGATAATAAAAACAATAAACATCGACAAAGATCAACCAGCAAACGATAAATTAAAAGCTAAATTCGTTCACTCAAGCCATTTGCTGCAATTTATATTGAAATAAATTAATAATGAAGTAAAATATGTTTTGCAGACGATAAATTTAGAATGGTATCCTGTATTTTAAGGAAAGGACTCGATTTCTCATTTGATTGACAGGTGCCATCTTATCACGGTTTTTAATATTTCATTTGACTAATTTTAATAAGGCTTGGAGTTTGGATTGTTACAAAAACAAATACATTTTTAAAATTATTAAGGGAAAAAGAACGAAATAAAAACGTAACCATGGTAACAACATGAAAAGTTGATTTCCGTTGATAAAATAATTCATTTCATCTCTATTTTCAAACAAATTTTATTCGCGAGCAAAGCCATTTTAGAATCGTTTGGCTTGCTTTACTGAAGGTAAGCCTTGAATTTCGGGATTCTAAAAACAATTGTTACAGCTCTCCTGATGATCGTAGAAACTTCGAAAAAACGTCATTTTGTGCAGAAAATTTCAAGCTTTCGAATGACATAAGACTTGAAAATGTGTATAAAATATTTCTTCCCTATTTTATCGAATTTCCGCTAAGAATTCGAATAGAAAAAGAACGAAATGGAATTTTCGAAAAATCGCTTCGAGGTGCAAAACTACATGCTACAAACTAATTTTGTACCAAGTGGCATGAAAATCGACCGAACGGTTTTGGCGCTACGCGCGTGACAGACAGACAGAAGGAAAGACAGAGAGACAAACTTTCAGCTTTATTATTAGTAGAGATAGAGATTTATTTATTTGTTGTGTGTGTATGTGATTGGAATGTCTGGAAGGGAAAAAAAGCGATTCTATTCTGCGCATAATTCGAGCTTTTAAAAAAGTAGTAAAAAATAGAAATATAGTAGTTATAATTTTAATAAATAAATAAATAACACTAAAAAAATAAATAAATAATATTACAAAAATAAATAAATAATATTAAAAAAATAAATAAATAATATTACAAAAATAAATAAAAAATATTTTAAAAAATAAAAAATAATATTAAAAAAAATAATAATAAAAAGCACAAGGGGGTTGTGAAAAATGGGGGGCGGGGGTATTTGTGCCATTGAGCTCAGGGGGGGGGGCACCCCTGGATATGGCTGTTGTTCTTGCGGTTGTTGTTCGCACACGGACGCAATAGGGGAGCAGGGACAATATTACACACCCTCTTAAAGATTTTCATTAGATATGTTAGAACACATGTTAATTATTGGTTTTTCATTTTTTTTTTTAATTTTTTGACCCTCCTTCCAAAAATCTAAAATTTTAGCTGTTTCTTTTTTACATTTCAAGTCCGTTTTTATGTTACATATATTGAACATGACTTTAGGTTACTGGCTTAATTTTTCCATAATTCTTGAACTCTTAATACAGCATGTGAATTTTTCAAAAAATATATAACACACATAGATATACATTATTTTGAGAATTTAATTTGTTTTGAAAATAGTTACAGCTTGAGAGGACCGTAAGTGACAAAAAATGCAAATTAGCAAAAGTTTAAATGACCAAAAAATAACTTTTGAATGGAGAAGAAGATTTTATTAGGTTACAAAAAGTAAAAATAAATATAGAGACAAGTGTACCAAGTTTCATTGGAATCTGAGGTGGTGGGTGTTGTGTTGAGGTGTGGTTTTACGAAACAAAAGTGAATAAACATATACAAAATTGTGAAATACTTTGAGACACAGCACAAATGCAATCATACTTTTTGCACTTGGATTTCGCGGATTTACTCAGTTTCGCTGATACAACTTCCAAACAACACGTCAATTTTCATCGGTACTAGAATAAGAAGTGCCTTGTTTGTTTACATTTGTTTTATGAGTCGGTCGCAGTTGCGACATGCATTCGTTTTAAGGTAAAAGATAATAGCATTAGGATTCTCCTCTTCATTATAACAAATTGCTTCCGGGCAAGGGGAAACAAGGCTTTGCATGAAGAGGAGAAACCTGGTACTCCTATCTCTCACCGTATGTTCTTGAGAGTAAAAAAATGGTACATTACGGCCATCGACGATTACGGATATAAAAAAGGAAATAATCCGCTAATAACCAGAGCCTAAGGTATGACATCATTTCATTTGTGAAATTGGAAGCGAAATTATTGACGTTGTTGGGAAAATGATTATTTTGTCTTGCTTTTTTTCTAGCCAAAACGGATGACTCACCACAAAAAACTTCGATGTTTATGAATGCACAAGAATAATTGCATTTAACAGAGTTATTTTTTTTGTGGGATTAATGTTTTAGTTATATAAGCACAGTGCAATTGAGAAAGGGTTTAATATTTGACGTGAAAGCCTTTTTTTTCTTCTTTATTTTAGTTTGGATAGGATCAGGCTTGGAAATACATAATTTTTCACAATAAACTGGTGTTATTTCTGTAATCCAAGCTTGATTTATTGTTTCTCTTGTATCCGAAAGTGAAGTGGGGAGTACACTCAGCAATTTTGTGCTGTAAAATTACCCAAAAATTCTGGATTGGGCTTAGATCCAGGGAATTTCTGGGCCATGGCCAAGGATCTGGAATCCCTTCTTTGCAATGGCAAGATTCTCCATCGTGTTAGAATTGTGTGTACTGGTTGATGTTCATTAACGTTGGTAACTTTTTTTGGCACATCAATTAATGGAACTGTTTATCTCGATGTACAAAAAGAGTCGTTACCAACGTTAATGAACATAAGTCAGAACCCACACTTCTAACATGATGGAGCAGCTTTCCATTGCAAAGAAGGGGTTCTAGATCATTTGAATGTGGCACCGGATCTAAACCCAATTGAGCATTGTTGGGGAATTTTTAAGTGCCAAGTCATCTATCACAACACAAATATTGGTATACACAATTATTGGTAGTTCGAACTATAAGCAGTTCCTATCCTCTTTTCAAGAATTTAGGATCGAATAAGGACTTAAAAATAAAGTAGACAATAATTGAGTTTATAACGCTTTAAGTCATCGAGACTTGATTGAATGTTATTAAGGGTCATGTTCAAAATGTTCTCGAGGGGTTACAGAGCAGCGTGATAGACGTGAACAGATTTTAATAGCAAAAAAAAATCTTTTCTGAAAGGAAGGGATTACAAAAAAAAGAAAGAACAGAAAAAAGTGCAAGATTCAAAGTTTCTTTACTTAAATTAAAACTCTTTCAAAAAAAAAAAAAAAAAAAATGAAGAGAAAAGAAAAAAATATGGCTAAGTCAGGGACCGCGCTAAGCGTTCGCCACCTCGTCAAATGCGATAAAATAGAAAATTCGGCGAAAAAAATTCTGATTTGGCTAAGTATTGGCGAATGGAAAATTGTCAGAAATTTTCACTTGGGGGAAAAATACACTTATTACATTAAAAAAACAAACAATTAAAATTCTTTGACTAAAACTCTCGAAGTTTGGCTAAGACTTTTGAAATTTGGCTAATTTACTGGCTAACAACTTAAAATACATAGCGCGGTCCCTGCTAAGTTGTGATGATTCCTGGACACAGATTTGAACACTTTAGCTAATGTTGGATAGTTTATTTATTGTATGTTATTTTCTATTATAATAAAGCAATATAATCAAGGCAAAGTAAAAAATATCCAATTACAACATCATTTGGTGTTAATGTAACGCATTTTTTGTTAAAAGTACAAAAACTAAAAATAACAGAATTCAATAACTAGATTAATTTGAGAATTTATATTAAAAGCTGCGGTGATCAATGTTTTGAGCTAACAATATGAGCCTAAGTTTTTCCCACTCTTTTGTCGTACATTAGTCCTTGAAGGTTTGTAGCTTTTTTTTTTCTATATATTGTAACTAAAATAGTTTTGAAAAGCTAAAGACAATCATATTTTATTTGGAAATCGTGAAAAGTCAAGTATGCAGAATGCTTCCACATCCAGTACAAAGTGGGAGGTATAACATGTAATTTTTGGTTTAGAAGCAAACATTGGAAAAGGGAACATGAAAAGTAATTATATCATCTGAAAGGTACATATCAAATGATGAAATTTTTAACTGGGATTTTCGCAAAAGAAAATTTTCAATAGGACCCTCACATCACACCGAATAACCCTCATATCAATTCTGGATATCTCCCACATCAATACTGGATATTCTGCCGGATACCCTGCAAAAATCTGCCGGATATCCGTATCCGGAGTGGTTAGCCGGATCGGATACCACCGGATACCGGATATCTGGTCCATCCTTAAAAAATATATTGTGTAAGAATTTTGAAAAATTTTGCATAAATGAGTTTTTATTTTCCCTTTTGTTTCAGTTGTTGCAGAGATAGCTTAAAAGCCGAAAAGACCATTGTTTGTATAGTCCTAGCAGACGTGGGAGAAGCCAGAACTTGAGAGCAGAATGAACTCTGTAAGTTTTGCATTTTTGGACTGAATACAAAATTTGTTTTCAATTACTTAGCAACAAAAAGTTTGTACATTACATGATTATGAAGGTTTATTTTTTATTATTTTGATAATTAAAAAATTGGCGACTTTTTGAAAATGCGCCAAGCAGGGACCCAAAGCGCATTTTCACCAAAATCTCTTCTCAAATGTTGTTCCAATTGCAAGCGCTTTTTGCATTGAAAAAGCAGCTGGTTCTAATCCCAAAATAAATGCCTGGAACCCACTGTGTATCCAGGCCCGTCATTGGGGGGGTGTGGGGGAATCAATTGCCCCCCCCTCCCCCAGACTTTGAGAAATCAATGTATTTATATATATATATATATGGGCATGGTTTTTGCTGTTTTCCGATGAAATTGCATTTCGTTTTCACTAGTGATGCAACGAATATTCGGCTCATCCGCCGAATATTCGCCTTAGGCCGAATACCTATTTTACTATTCGGCTTTGGCCGAATACTGTGCAAAAAATTTATTTAATGTTCGCACCTTAAAAGTTTTATGTATTTTTAATTGTTCTTATCATGTTTAATGGGTATTTTAAATGAAATTTTTTTATACTATGATACTATATCATTTTTGAGGGTATTCACTAATTTTATTGTTCACTTAAACTGCGTGTACTACATACCTTGACCATCTTAATCCATGCAAAATCTTAGGATAAAGCCGAAAAACAAAATACTTTTTCTTGCATATTACAAGGGTTGGTATAATTATTTTATGAAAATAATTCTTATACATAAAATATTTAAATTGATAAAATATAAGTATGAATTCTTCATAAAACAATGGTCAGTTCTTTCGTTATCAAAATAAAATAGGTATAAAAATGGAAGAGTATGATAGAAATATGCTTCTTTCCCGATCTTTTAGTTTTTAAAAACTGAATATGGGAATTAAAAATGTAAAAATAGCATTTTTAATTTCCCTGCATAACCTTTCAAAAATATTCTTTGTAATTGTGAAAATCATAAAGTTAAGTTTTCTCTGTGCAAACAGATTATAATGCAGAAAACATGGTTAGGAGATTTTTTTTTTCTTTTTTTTCCTAAAATTTTACCAGATTTGGAAAATAAGTGTTTGTTACATTTGGTACATGTAGTGAACATCTAGTTTTGAAATGCACTAGCTGGCCTGTTATCCTTTAAGAACCGGGCGGTACACATGTTGTATCATAAGTCTTTTTTTTTTAAAGGACGGGGTTGAGATTTTCACTCGAACCCTTTGGAGCCGGGGATTTTTTTCAAGGTTTCATACGTCTGGTACGACAGTTTATACCTTCTCTTTTCAATGGAAAAGAAATCTGTGGTTCAACTGTCGTACTACCTGGGTCGAAAGAAAAATTTCCAAAAAACCGCCCGGATCCAACAGGTTAAGATAGGTTAGGAAATTTTATTCTCACTTCATAAACTATTTCGTTTTCTCAAATGAGGGTTCTTAGAACGATAACAGTCGATTTTTCTCTTGGTGCCTACACGGATAAATGCCTTGATTTATCTAAATATAATTAGATTTTTTGTATTGGAATACCTTCAAATATTAACATTTCTCTTAAAGAAATATGGTGTGTTGCTGCTAATTTTGCGGTGAATGTAAACACTAAATACAATAAAAAATTACGTGATACATTTCCGTGCTGAATCATTTCAGTTTACTTATTTTTTCCCCTTATTTATTTGGAAGAGCTTTAGGAAATCATTTTTTTAGAAGCTTTAATATGGAGCTCTGTCCTTTAAGAACAGTTGGAAAGTAGATACATTCTTCTTTGGTTTTCTTTTTAGTAATTTTTTGGCAGAATATGGCCGAATATTTTTGAAGTTTGAAC